>JAHWFP010072252.1:54137-91645 GCA_023313725.1 Lithobius niger | reverse complement strand
AAAAAAAAAAAAAAAAAAAAACAGAACTGTGCCAAGTTTCCCCCCAAAAATGACTAGTACTGGCACTGAAGTACTCCGTGAAGTTTGTAGCAAATTGGAAAAAGTAAAACAGGAATTATTCAGTTTGTGTGCGAAACAATCTGGGCGCCCTGGGACCAACCCTGTCGCGCTGGTGACCCCAAACACATTTTGAGTACCAACCTTCAGCTAAGTTTTTGAACAAAACTGCCTCAATACAAATGGCATTGTAAAAGGAACTTTCAGGTTCTTTTAATACTGAAGACTGAAATGAAGTTAGTTTTTTTTTTGAAAATTCGAATAAATGTTCTGAAAGTGTCCTAAAATTTGGTCCAACATGATGTCCTAATTGTTTTTTTTTATATCTAGACACACGCTAGTGTGTCGCGCCAAGTTAGGCAACAAACATCACAACAAACATCACATCAATTCAATTGTCGAAGTTGTAAACCATTGTAGCGCGACGCCATTGCGTCAGTGTCTTATATCTTGAAGCATAGTAGGGCATATTTCAGGGGGAAAAATAATAATGCGGTACAAAAGCTTAAATTGTGTTGAAATCGAGAGCAATGACCCACCTGACAAAAATTAACTCGTGTTTGAATGCCAGCTACGCTGCTTTCAATGCAAGATCAGCCTCTCAATAACGTTGAAAATGTGTTACTACCTAGCTAGCTAACTAGCCCGCTCATCCCCATGTTAAATCCCAAAGGGTGATTATTCATCGATTCCGAGAGAACGGGAAGGCTTCCAGCAATGAAATTGGACGAATGGGTGCACTACAATACGAACTGCGTACCTTTTAAGGTTTGGAGCCTGGGGGCGTAACAGGGATGGCGCGGGAGGGCGCGTAAGAACGAAAATATTGTTATAACCATTGTTAGTATTGTAGGCATCGTCTCTCATTGGACGGCCAAAGTTCCGACAATGAGAACGTGTATACTGACGTGCGTGCCTAGGCACACACTAGTGTATCACGATAAATCTAAACAACGTTGCAAAGAAATAGTATTCACGTCCAATTCACGAAAAATAAACCAACTGTAAAAACAAAGCAAAATAAACAAAGCCAAAAACTGGTAAGGAGGCCACCAAGTTGAGAGTGGTTCGGCCCTTCAAAGGAGTGATATCAACACACCAAAACTAACTAACTAAATACAACAAAATTAAAACTAAACCAAAAGCCAATAAAGAGATGACTAAGTTGAGAATGGTTCGGCCTCTAGGCAAAAGGTAGTTGCAAATTGTTGAAAACCAATTTCTTGTTGACGTGGCACTTTATTACTCATCTGCGCGGTAGTGGAGTTGAGTCAATACACAATTAAAAAAAAAGGAGTGATATCATATCAAAAACCAAAACTGGTAAAAGGGACCGCCAAGTTTCGAATGGTTCGGCCCTTCAAAGGAGTGATATCAACACACCAAAACATTCGCCAACTTAATCGCACCGAATAATACTTTGGACGTTAAATGAAAACTTGAACATTGCTACCGAAAGTAGCAATGTTCTAGTTTTCATTTAACCTTCGAATTATTAAGCGGTGCGATTAACTTGGCGAATGTTTTGGTGTGTTGATATGACTCCTTTGAAAGGCCGAACCATTCGAAACTTGGCGGCCCCTTTTACCAGTTTTGGTTTTTGATATGATCAACTTCTACCACTGGACCACTCACACCAGAGATGAAAGTGGGTCATTTTTTCCCGACCCATGACCCACCTGGTCCACTCGAGCGCTGACCCACGACCCACTTGACCCACCCGTTAAAGAACAAAATCTGACCCACCATCCGTGACCGTAAATACACTTATAACAAAAATATTATTTTTGAAAGAGTAAGAAAAGTTTTAAAGAGTACTAGTAAGACTACTGATTACCGTAAGATTACCGTGGGTCGGTGGGTGAACGGTGTTGACCCACGATAAAATTGTGACACACCGACCCATGGGTCAGTTCCATCTCCGACTCTGATAGCTCGCATGGTCCGATCTTATGAGCTTTGCCATATGGCGAAAGATTCGGGTATTAAACTCACGCTGAAAATCAGTTGATTTAAATTGCAACATCCTTTTCCTTGAAATTTCCCAGTGACATTCAAGACGCTACCTCTTCAATATCGCCTCTGCTTGTCTATTTTCCATTGCGTCGTTCGTATTTTAATGAGAGCGCTCCTGGCGACTTGATTGTGTATCAGCTTGACGATTTTCACCCCATTAAATTTCCTTCATTCAACGCAATCGTTAACCGCCTGCCATTGTCGGTATTTAATTCCTATTAGCGTTGGAATGGATAATAGTTTTGAATGAAAGTGGTCCGTCTTTCTCGGTTTCATTCATGAAAACAGTCGGCCGTGGTGGCCATGGAAGAAGGAAAGGACGACAGACAATCAATGGATCACGACCAAACAGACTTGAGGGTGGGGCTGGGCCGGATAACCTGGCAGATGTGAACTAGCGCGCTCAATGTTGCCGATATTAAAGGGATATTCCTCCCAGCGCCATTTTTCTCGATCCTCCACATCAAGTACGGCTCCAAAGGTCTCTTTCCGTACCGTTAGTCAATCCCTTGGTAAAAATCCTTTTTAAGATGTGGCGTCTAGGAGATTTTCTGTTGAATAACTGTTAACTTTATTGACTTGCGTCTTGCAGTATATGATCCTTTGCGCGCTTACAATAATCATGACTTCTCATCGCTGTGTGTGCATGTACCAATTTTCTAATAATTACCATGAGATCAAAAATCTAAAAGACTAATGCGGTAAAAATTAATTATTCCAATAGATCGGTGAAGCAAACACTACCCCCAAAAAGTATAAATTGTGCTGTTAAAATACGAGAATCATTCCGGTTTGTGGCGACACAATCTTTAACTTGATGCTGTTTCGTGTACTATTCCCAAAGCCAACCGAGACAGCAGCTACGTTCCTCGCTGCGAGGAACGCAGCTACCACCCCAGCCGACCTTGGCGCTGATGTATGCGCGGATGGCGATCTGCGCGTGGCTGTTATAAGGCAGGCGGAATGTTTTAATGCAGGCCGAGTGTCCCTTTAAAGGAAATGTGTCGTTAAATCGGTGGTTTTATGTAGCTGTGCGTCACTGAATATTCTGTAATTCAGTAACGTGCCCAGATCTCCGAGAGGGCAAGAGCAACTTAAAGTAAGAAAGAACGCTGAGGTTTTTTCCCCTCTGGCTCTGGGACATTTATTTTTTTATTTTTGCTAAAAAGCTGGTCAATGTCTGTTTTTTTTTTACGCTTTTCTGCCCCTTTTTTCTTGGTCTTTTTTTTTTTGCGCTTGGTAGGCCTCTACGCTATTAGCCTTGCTGCAGCGCCAGCATTTGTCGGTTCAGGAAGCAAAATAAGGCATGGGTATTTTTTTTTTTACATAAAGGGCTGAAAGGGTATTTTTTTCCCCGAAAACGGCAGGGCCAGTGACCCCCCCTGTCCTCCCCCCCCCCCCCACCCTCCTTTCCTTCCCCCGTGCACTCCCCTTCTGTAATTATTCGGTAACCATAACTATGTTCAACTGAAACTTAGTATAGTATTCGGCCACAAGTTTATTTTAATATTTTTTTTGTCACTCTTTTTCGCCCGCTTTTGAAAATACGACGTCGTTTTGTGGCGTCGTCATTTAATCAAAGAGTTAATAGCCTTGCAGCAGGCCCAACGTTGATTTACTAGACGATTTCAGGGCAGTATCGGAATGGGAGGAGTTGGGCCTCCAGGGGAATATATTCCAGGTGGGCCCCTCGTGGGTTGGGGGGGGGGGGAGCGAGCCTCAACAAGGGAGCCTGAGGGAGCGCTGTAAGCTTCTCCACTGAGTGCGCTCGGGGCATCGCCCCTGAAGCTAGTGTATTTTTAAGAAATCGTTGCGAATTTGGAACCTTTTCCTACAACTTGGCCATACAATTTTCATACGAATTCAGGTTTTTATAATTTTTTTTAAACAAAAGTGTCCTATCGTGGGGGGGGGGTCTCCCTGAGTGTTGTGAACATCTGGTATATAACCAACGATTGGAATTTTCGTTTCATCCACACGAGTGGACACGCCATACTTTATTTTCTGTGCTTACGTAATCATCTCTAGAACTCCCTCCAACCCCACAGCCGATTGGTGTTGGTGCAACTCGTTTAAGAAGACACCAGACAAATTTTTGAATAGCGAATACCATACTGTTTACCAATTTGTCAACTGATGGTCGTATCGGGTTTATTTATAGGCGATCTAGCGCAAGTTTATCGCAGTTTTATGTTTTCATCAAAGTTGATACACGACTTTTTTGGACTCTGGTCAATTCGGTGCTCGTCTGTGTTTGCAACAAAGGAGTGGAGAACAACAACGTGTGCCAGTTATCATGAATTAGAAAACAAAAAACGAACTCGATTAATGTTTACGTATCTGAATCAAGGTCAAAACTGGAAAGTAAACGAAGAAATTTGTCACGTAAGGTTTTTCGATACCACAATGATGTTGTTGTGTTTAGTTCACACAAAACCTTACTGCTGTACAATTTTCATCTTCCAAAAGTTTCGAAACCTCAACAGAAAAGAAATAGTATTTGGATCTGATTCCTTGTGCTTAGGTTTATCGAGTAATGTATATTTATTATCTGTAAAAGTTTACATTTAGATGCGAATTAGCCACACACAACACCCACACTTCTCCTTTTTGGTGGTGGGGGGGGGGAGTACGTTTAATTTTCTAGTGTTCCCTCATTCGTATCTTATTGATTCGCATGACAATTACTTTTTTATCGTTTGTCAGCATTGTCATTATTTTAGAGTCTTCAAGACTAAAATTGGTCAAAAACATCTGAAGAAGCCGTAAGGTTTGACGTGGACTAAACACGACAGCAACACTGGCATCTATAACCTTACAGGACTATCTTTATCATGTTCCTTTCCTGTTTTAACCTCGGTTCAGTTGAACCTTATAAACCAAGGTTCGTACGCCGCTTTGGATTCCTTGAAAAGACTTCAATTTGAAAACCGAAAATTCAACCCTTGAAAAACCTTGAAAATTCGATTTTTTGTTGTCCGAGCCTTAAAACGGCCATTAATTGAGTGAATGGATTTTCGTTGGAATGGGGTTAATGCCAAAACGTATATTAATTTAAGTATAAAAATCAAATAAAAGAAGTGAAATAGTTTGTCGGCTAAAGCCATTCCTTCTGATAATAGTTTTTCACTCGTGTTAGACTTGGGGTAGAAAACTGAGGGGCGTCGGACGAAATCTAACTGGAAAATAGTCTAATGGGATAATTGTCTAATATCTGCCTAAAAAAAAATCTGGAAAATCACCGAAACGAAATGTCGTATACTGGATAAACGTCTAACTGGACAATAATATAGCTGTGGTTTTTGATGTTATATGTATAGTCGCGGTGAGCGTGGCAGCGCGAACGAGGCAGGGACATTCGACAATTTTCCATTATATGTATTTCATGTTCGACGATTTTCCATTTTACGAATTTCGTGTTTGACGATATTCCGTTATATAACATATAACACTGGGTGTAACAGAAATGTATGTCACAAATGAAGGGGCATGTTCTACATAACAAACTGATGAAAACATTCCTTATGAACATATATCTGGAAATACGTCCTTTTCGAGAAATTTTTCCTTTCAGAGATACATGCGCACATCCAAGATCCAGGAGGAAAGCGGCCTAGGCTAATGCGTGACATGTGACTGCACGGGTGACCCTGCCAGTATCAAGCAGATTGAAACTTAGTTTCAGTCGGGTCATAACTATTGATAGGGGGCAGTGAATGGGCCTTCTCACCTGTTCAGTAGATCTGGGGAACCTCAACAGGGGAAGACCACAATAAAACCTAAATTTTGTTATTTGAGCCTTTGCCGCTTTCGCTCTGGACCTTGGATGTGCACATGTATCTCTGAAAGGTAAAATTTCTCGAAAAGGACGCATTTCCGGATATATGTTCATACGGAATTTTTTCTTCAGTTTGTTATGTAGAACACATGCCCCTTCATTTGTAACATACATTTCTGTTACACCCTGTACTGTATACGTTCTTCCAATTATGCGATTTCCCAGTTAGACGATTACCCCTCGCCCCAAAACTGAGAGGAGAGAAGTGCTGTGCGGTGCAAGCAATTTTTGCCAGAAAGGGCAGCTGAGCAAGTGCTGTTCCACTTGCTGTATCTCTCTTTCCACCTTGTCCGTTGGTGGGAGGAGGGACATAGTGTTCGTCATTGTTTACGACAATTTAGCTTTCTGCTGCAAACTATAGGAACATAATGGTGCTAACAGTGATAGCTGGTAAAAATAATAGAATTAAAAGGTAATTGTGATAATCTCCTGTTTAGAAAGCCTTGAAATTAGTTGTAAATTGTTTCGTCTGTAATGTATACGAACCCTGTTCTACGTCAGACGAGTTTTTTGTTTTATAGTATACTCCATATCGGTGCCGTTTGCTACAACCACATCCCGTCACTGTTTACGTTCACAACTAATAAAATCCAGCGCTTGTCTCACGGGGGCCGGCCACGTTTTTCGGGTGGCTTTTCCTGAATTCCAGCAACATATCGTGGTCATTTCACCGTTCTGTCCCCTAGTTTGCATTCAAGACGATGTGCCTTGTAGTAAAGTGAAGCCTAATCACACGAGCGAGGGGAAGCGAACCTGGGAATCGTCTCGTGAGGATCGGCATTCGCCTCCCCTTGCTAGCGTTGTCAGGCTTCACCTAAGAGCAGAGACATTGAGACTAATAAACAACAAGTCAACAATAGCTTGTAAGCAAATGCTTCAAGCAAAGGTAATACTACTAGCAAAGTAAAATTTGCAACTGATATAAATAAAGCATTTTCTAGCAAAATATAGAATCCACAAATAGTGGGGGAAATGGAGGTGTTTGAAACCGGAGCAGAGAAGCACGAAAAGCAGCTTCTCTGCTCTGAAGGCTGGTGATCGCGTGCCATGCTATAGTCTGTTCCACTTTATGTTTTCAGAAAACTAACTGTATGACGCCACGTTTTCTTCCACTACGAGTGCAAAAACATGTAAATATCCCACTCGTAGACTCTAATAGTAGCTGCGTAGAGTCTGTAATTATGATATCCACATGTTTTTGCACTCGTAGTGCAAGGAAACGTGGCATCAGACAGGCAGTTTTCTGCAAGCATAATGTGGAACAGACTATAGTAAGAGACGAAAGTCGTAGCAGCTTCCTCACAGATGCTCGGTACATCGTCATGCATAAAAAGAATATAGGAATGAACCATACACACAATATTTCTTTATTTAAGTTTTATTACACGTTTAACACAAAACAAACAGAAACCTGAATTAAACTTAAATTAAAAATAGACTAAGCCTGTTGTAGTGTGACTGCATTAGAATTCGACTTAACTTCCTTAATCCTACAAGTTCTGGGTGCATTAGGCTTAGGTTCTATGTTCAATTTTATTTTGTGTCCGTTTTTTTGCGTGTTCGGTTTGTCATTCTGAAGAAGCCAAGTACCTATTACAAACAAAAACGTCAAGTGTGCCGTAAAACACGGGTTATATGATTGAAGTTTTACTTTGCTTGTTAAAATGTGCATGGATATAAACTGATGCTTTTTAATTGAGAGCAAATGTACAATTGAATTTTGAACACTTCTTTACCACACAATCATTGATAACCTTCTTTTTCCTGTGGTAAAACTCCATTGTTAGGATTTAGCATTGTTACGTGAGAAACTTGCTTCATTCGAATTATCTGTACTTTAGAAACGTGCTTCAACAATGCAACATTGTTCTATTTTAACAATGGAAAACGCAAAAGCCATACGCAAAAAAAAAACCATGGAAAACCTTCTCTCCTGAGTCAGAAGCAAATGCTTTTTCTTCCGACCTTTTGCTCAAGAAGTAAATGGTGTATGAATAAAATGCACCTTTTGCTCAAAGAAGCAAACAAATCCTTCCAAAAAGATGCATCTAGTCAGAGGCAGACTCTTACCTTGCTACGGTTGCTGTGGTTTACGCTACGATGGCGGAAGCAGTGCGTGTTCGAAATGTTACACACTACAAGTCTCGTTCCTCACCAATCTACAGTGGCTATAAAAGCCCATTTCGGTGTGAAGTGGAAAACGTGAAGTGGCTAGCCAGAACCTTCCCGGGGGCAACCACACAATCTCGTGGTGGTGCACTTAACGTTTCTACAGAAAATGGAGATATGTTTGAGGTATCTATCCGATCCAAGCTATCATTAAGGCATACGAGAGGAACTCGGGGTTAAACAATTATTGTCTGTATCACACGGAACTCTCAAAATGTGGTTCATAAAATAATTGCACAAACTTAACACTGGATTAAATTCCCAGACTTTTCACACGCCATTATGGAAGCCAAAACGCTATGGCAAAGTAAATACCGTTTCCCAACTGGCATTGATGTAGTGGCTGCACACATGTTGGAATACCAAAACCGAGTATCCACGGAGACGAACGTGTAAACCACAAACAAAAGTGCCCTCTGTACGTACGAGCAACCCTGCAATGCAGCAAAGCCCGCCGCGCGAATAGCTGCTTTGCCACTCATTTGACTTTTAACTTACCGACTGAAGTGTTTGCTCCCAACCAAAAGATAATCATTATTCCTACAAACTAGAGGAGATGATTTTACTCGTACCATTTACTTTAAGCAAAACCTTTTCCTTCTACCTTTTGCTTTTGAACATTTGCTTTATCTTTATTCATACGTGCCAATGGCATTAACCAGGAACGATTAATCAGTGTGCAGAATTGAGTACAACGTTTTGAAGTGTCCAAAATTCATCGTCCAGTACTGAACATTTGCTTATTTCAGTTAAAAATCATCAATTTTTTTATCCTCGTGCCTTTTAACAAGTGAAGTTCACTTCAATCATATAACCTTGTTTTAAAGCATACTTGGACGTTTTTGTTTGTAATCCGTGTACTTTTTTATGGCTACGTCCTTGTCGACAATTGAATTGGTGCGATGTTTGTTGCCTAACTTGGCGCGGGTAAATAAATGTTGGCAGTAATATTTTTTCGTTTTTTTTTTTTTTTTTTCCATTTGCAAAGGTGTGAACGCGCGGATGCTGCGATTGTTGCTGCTCGTTTTCAAACAATTCCGCTTAATATGAAAACCTCATCTATACAAAATAAATACGCCATCCTATCGTTTGTAGCTATAGTACCAATTTCGATTAACGACGTAGCTTAGTGTGCTTATACGCGTGTGTTGTTTGTTTATTAACGGAGCTTTAACCAATACTGGCTATGTGCGTGTAGCTGAAATCCCATCAACAATCAACTGTTTAGCAAAGATGGAAAACGTGCGTGAGGAATGTACCTGGCGCAGCTCACGAGTATTGCTAGCATTTCTGTGTTGTTCAGTCTCTGCCTTGCAGCTGGCGTTTGATGATTGGCATTATCACCCAATTTCACGATCTCAGTCCTCCTTTAACAATGGAACACGATGATATTGCAACAATGATTTTAGGACTGAGATGCAAAAGGAGGAGTGATATAGGATATCACGCCTGGAAAGAACATCACGCTTGCTCCAGAAGTTAAAAAAGACGTTACAGTCTCGATTAAAATTAAGAACAGCACCGTGAAGAGCTAGTTTTGCTTAAGCAAGAAAAATGCTTTCGTTTTGTTGTTTATTTTTTCTTGTCGCACGAAAACGTTATGACACTGAACTGTAAAGGTTATTTACGATTCAGAACTTGAAAACTCAACGGCGAATAGCCCCTTCAAACAACTTCTCAAAAAAAAAATTTGAGAAGTCTGAAGGGGCTGCTCGTCGTTGAGTTTCCGCGGTAATGAACGGTGATGGTGCACTTCGGAATCGAGTTACAATCAATAAACAAGAGCACAGAACCCTTCACTAAGCAAGGAATAAAAATGTAATTGCTGTCAACAATGACATTTTGTCGCATTGTCGACCTTTCTGAGCAAAGAACGTCAGCACGATTCATCCTATGTTGCGTGCGTGCGTTACTATTGTTGTCGGACTAAGATCCTGAAATTGGGCAACAAGTATAGATTATCAGCCACTTTCCTCGGAGAGATACAATGGCTCGGCTCTGCGGGCCTCGACATTGTTATATCTCACTCCTCGGAAAGGTGGCTGAGAACCTGTACTTGTTGCCCAATTACAATGTTTAAAAATAATAAAACTGATCGTACAGGGTCCCCGTAACTCCGGAATGGCTCAACCAATTGAAAAAGTAGTCTCTTTGAGTACAAAGGACATGGACATTTTTGGCTTAGATAATGTTTCAGAGTTTAGGTAGGTATAGGTGCATTAGTTTTTTCTGAAACGGTGGCGAACAAGAACAACACAAGTTTACAAATTTACTCAAATTTACGTGTGGCCTTTTACTATTGCACAGAATTGCGTAATTTTTTGGTGTAAATATTCTTTTCATGCGTATCTACTATGTGGCCAAGTTACGTCGAAAAATAGTGAATAGGAACGGACGGAGACATAATTTTTTTAGTTTTGCTAAAGTTTGCTTGTAAACAATGCTTCAAGCAAAGGTAAATTCTCGTAAGTATAATACTACTAGCAAAAGTAAATAAAGCATTTGCTCGCAAAGTTAAAACCCACAAGCTTAGTGGGAAAAATGGGGGTGTTTGAAATCGCAGTGGAGAAGCACGAAAAGCAGCTTCTCTAGTAGTGATTTCACACGGAATAATTCGTCTCGTGCTGGGGGCCGGACGCAGCCAGCCCTCTTTAGCAGATTCTGGAGGGCCAGCGCGACTTGATTTCAGACGGTTTAATTATATGCGGCTGTTGTCAGCCTCCTTGTTTTGCTCCTCCTTTGCTGTGAAGGCTAGTGACATCAACGAAGTGAGTATATTGCTCTAAGGTGACATCGTGCCATACTAGTATAACAGACAAAAGTCGTAACAGCTTCCTCGCAGATGTTCGGTGCATCATACATAAAAAGAACAAAGGAATGACCCATACACACAACTTTTCTTTATTTTAGCTTTTATTACAAAACTTAACTTAAAAATAGACTAAGCCTGTTGTTGTCTGACTGAATTAGAATCCGACTGACTTGCATCCTTCCTTATTGCCTATAAGTTCTGGGTTCTGCGTTTCATTTTATTTTGTGTAAGTTTTTGCTCGTTTTGTTAGTGATTTTGATAAAGCCGAGTACCCGTATCAACCTTCCTTTTGCGTCCACAAAACAACTGTCCAACTTTTCTAGTTGGCACCCCTCAGAACCAGGAGAGCGCAGATATTAAATAAATGAAGCGGGAAGATTTCTGTCCTCTCCTGGTTCTGAGGGGTGCTAACTAGAAAAGTTAGACATGAAAAAATTTTGGATCGTCAGTTTTTTGTGGACCACTCAGTATTTTTAAATTATTTGCTAATACTAAGATTATTGGGGAGGATGCATTGTGTATATCGGTGGCATGAAAGGCAGTTTTGCCATCGATTAGAATGTTAACTATCGATATAGCATCCTACTTCTTCCACTTTTACGCGCGGTCCTAGCGGTAGTTGCGGATACTTTCACCTCCTACAATGCTTTGCCTTCGTGCTGCTTGGAAGAAGTTTCAAGTGTTACGCCTGTGGAGGCAGTCAACGTTTTGCTAGGGATTGTCCGAGCCCAAGGAAACCTCAAGCAACTGGGAGCAACTCAAGAAAGACTCAAAGGGGAAGACTGTGCAATACCGTGCTAGGCTTGTAGCACAAGGAAATACTCAAAAGAGGGGTTATGATTTTTTTGAGACTTTTTCACCGGTTACATCATTTACCCTTGTGAGATTATTCTTTGTGTTGCTGGTGGTATGCTACGGGTGGGTTAACTGTCATTTAGATGTGACCTGTGCCTACTTGTACGGCAATTTGCAACAGGAAACGTACCTGCAACCAGCCCCTGGATATCGCGGAGCATTCGCCTGGAGGTTGCATAAAGCACTATACGGACTGCACCAGTCGGGGAGGAACTGGTATGAGGAACTAGATTCTACATTTGCCGCTCTTGGTTTTGACAAGATGAGGGCGACGAATTGCATCTATACGTATAAGAATAAGAGAATAGTGTTGGTGTTTGTGGATGACCTCGTGATATTTGCTGCAAATGACAAGATACTTACCTAAATCGTAGACTTACTGGCCGGAAGATATGAAGTAAAGAACTTAGGTGAGATACAACGATTTTTGGGAGTAGAAGTGGAAAAAAGGAACGGACAATGGACGTTCCATCAAAGATCATACATTCAAAGACTTGTTAGTCATTTTGGTGTGCAGGACTCAAGAAAAGTGTTTGTACTCCTTGATGCTGGGGTGGCGTTACAAACAAGTAGCAAGCCTCCTACAGGGGTGGTGAATGCCACTAAGTGCCGGTCGTTAATAGGGGCCCTGATGTTCATCGCCTCGAGGACAAGGCCGGACCTGCTATTTGCTACCATTGCATTGTCACAGTACAATTCATGCCCTACACCAGACAAATGGAGACTTCTTCAGAGGGTGCTGATGTATGCCCATACAACTAGGCACGTAAGTCTACTGTGCGAGTATGTTTCACGCCCACCAACATTAACATTATAACGACAGTTCATGGGCGTGCTGGGCGTGCTGTGCAGAATACAGGAAGTCCTGGTCAGGGTATGTCGGGTTTCTGTCAGGTGTGCCGATTACCTGGAGGGCACACAAACAAAGATGCATCGCCTTGTCGACCATGGAGGTTGAATTTATCGGGATGTCGACGGCGGTCATTGAAATCCGGTGGTTGTCCGCAATCTGTAAAGAACTGCACTGGCTGGGAGTGAATTCCCCAACCATACTCTATTGTGACAATGAAGCGGCCATTGCATACGTGAAAAATAATAGAGAACATATGCAAACAAAACATATAGACATACGTTATAAGTTTGTTCGGGAAGCCGCTAATGAAGAGATGTGTGTTGTGAAATATGTGCGAAGTGCAGACAATATTGCTGACATATTTACTAAGCCCCTGCCGCAGAGCCATTCGAACGCTTGCGCCAAGCATTAATGGCATAGTGTTAAAAGTCATGGTCTTGATGACATACTTGTTTTGTGTTACATAAGTGTATGATGTATTTAGATGGCTATGTAACATGCATGGAGCATGCCAATAAGGGGTGGAGTGTAGGTAAAACTTATACCTGTATTGCCAAATGCACCAAGCGTGAGTTTAGTCTCAGTGGGGATTAGGTGGATCAGCCTGAGAGACAGGAAATGGAAGGTCACTTCCTGTTAGATGGTTTTTGCTGGCTGCTCTCTCTTCTTCCCACTGCTGCCAACCAAGACGGTTGTGTGTCAGGAAACTTGTTTGCTTGTTTGAATTACTAGGTCTTGTTTTCTTTAAGGAACCTCAGCCAAGTAAGACTGTGGAGTATATTGTATAAGTATTCATATCAGTTGGAATAAACTGGTAAGTGAACTATGACATTGAGTAGATAATTAATAAGAGTGAATGCCACATGCCTACTTTTGGTGACTCATGTCAAAGAGTACTGAGTCATTAATTACAGTTCTGAGCCTTATCAATGATGGAACCAGAATAATTCAGTCCACTGGTGTGTGTTCCCAGCTTATAAGGCCAACAAAATGATTAGTGTGTGGTTTTACATAACGGTAAGCATTCTCATTGGCTGCAGCGACTTGGCCGCGCGGCCAAGTCGCTCAGTGCGCGGGCGGACTAAGGGTCGCAGGTCAGTGGCCCGGCCCTCTAGTGAGGGCTGTAAGTATCAACCCTTGCCAACATGGTGTTTCAGCGGTCGAGCGGAAAGCCCTGCTCCAGCCATTGTATAGCCAACGATAGAACGACTACCAAACATCGTACCAGGTATCGCTCATCTTTGGGCGTAGCAAAGACTAAAGTGCTTCTTAGATCGCTCTGGACAACGGAAGTGGTACAAATAACGACTTCAAACCGTGACACAAGCTATAATTAAAGACGTTCATTAAAATAAAATAGCTGTAAGTCCCAACAGCAGGTCAAAAAAATGGCCAAGTCCCACAGGTATGCTGTTTCTCCGTAACCACTCGTGTTTTAGGTCTGAAACTTGGTAGCTGGGGTATTTCGTCCTCCTAAAGCGACCTAGTCTATCCCCAGGGTCGTAATTCGTCTCGGCCGATATTCAAGGTCGAAGGAATTCCAATGATTATCACAGCGCGTAAGCTTAAAATTTAATAGTAACGCACAATACAGGTATGGATTGTTCTGCGAAATAGCTTCTGGCACGGGTTTGGTTTTGCCCCTTACTTTGTATATATAGGGTGGTCTAAAAGTCTAATAACTGACGATGTAATGGTCCTACATTAATGCTGAAGACACACCATCCTATTTATGTTGCCTTTTGGACTTGGTTTGCACCTAATAATAATAATAATATCTTTTGCTGGTAAGCAAGGTTAACAGCAGGGCGCAAGGCCGCTTATTCCGCACCCAAAAGAGAGAATAAAATTAAGTAAAAACTGTTTAATAGGTCCGCCTTAGAAAATGGTCAAGTGGTAATTTGCGAACGATCCTCAGAAAGGCACTGACCGAGGTGGCAGATACAGCACACTCTGGAAGCGAGTTCCAGATCTTGACTACACGGAGAGCAAAAAAATGCCTCCGGCAGTCTGTTCGCGATTCGGAGACCTACAATTTATATGAGTGGCCCCTTGTCTGAGTAGCTGAAGAAAAATCGAAATAGGGAAGGTCAATTGGCAACTCTCCCCGTACAATTCGAAAAGTCAGTGCAAGGTCGGCCCAAATCCGACGTAACTCGAGTTGCTGAAGTCCCAATCTAGATAGACGATCAGCAGGAGGGTGATCTCTAAGGTTAGCTACACGTTTTGTGAACTGACGTTGAATAGCCTCCAGGCAGTCAATGTCATGTAGGAGATATGGTGACCATACAGGGCTTGCGTATTCGAGCAGAGGACGAACATAAACCTTAAACGCCCAAACTAAGGTAGAAACCTGAGACTTCACGAAACACCGCCTAACCAGGGCCAAGCGACGGTAGGCCTGGGCCGAAATTTTGGAGCAATGTAATGAAGATTTTAGATCTGCAGAAAACCAGATACTCAGGTCCTTAACAGTATCCAAGGCTGAAAGATCGGATGACGCCAGAGTATACTTCAAATGTGGGTTTGCAAGGCCAATATGAAAAACACCACATTTTTCTCTGGACAGAGGGAGTTGCCACAGCTCCGACCATCGTTGGATAAACCTGGATGTATCGTTGGATGCATCGTTGGACCACCTGGATGTATTTGTTGCAACCTCGGCTTTCCATCCTGTTTGATCTTCTTGTTAGCATTGAAATTAATGGATTAAATTATTTATTTATTATATAGCTTATTGTTTAATTATTGCATTATTATGTAATAATATGATATTGTGCTATTATGTAACTTCGTGTACTGACATAGGAATTGCAATATTCTGTACTTATTTTATTACATCCAATTCACAAGTTACATCTTTAACCCCAAGTTGCACACAAGTGCCTGTAAACAGCAGTAGACTGGCCGCGAAAAAAATTTAGTCTCAACTCACACTGCCAGCTTTGCCCCCGAGCAAAGCGAGCAGCAGCAGCCCAGTGGTCACCGTTCAGATCGCCAGAGAATGCTGGTTCGAATCCAACGACTGACCTAATCAGAAATAATTCTTGCAACTATGGGTTAAACTACTGCAGTCGCCGTTTTAATTATGATAAATGGATGTAATTGGGCTTATAGATGAAAGATGGAAATGTATGTGTTCGAACAAGTTACAAGGATAATTAAAACTATGTATTGGTAATTGGCTGCTAAGCTACGGCAGTTTATCTACGTTGTAACTCTGTGCTTTTTGCATCCTTTTTACCAAAAGTTACATCTTTAAACTGCTGCAGTAGCCGTTCTAATTAAGCTAAATGGATGTAATTAGGCTTAGATGAAAAAAGGAGATGTATCTTCGAACATGGCACAAGGGTAATTAAAACTATATGTATTGTAATTCGGAGCTAAGCTATGCCCATTTATCTAAGCTGTAGAGCTGTGCTTTTCTGTCTGTTTACCACAAATTAACATCTTCAAACTGCTGTAGTAGCCGTTCTAATTAAAACAAATGTATGTAATTAGGCTTAGATGAAACATGGAGATTACCACTACATAATTATTGTAATTAGAAGCTAAGCTACGGAAGTTTGTCTACGCCATAGCGATGTGCTTTTTGCATCTATTAACAAGTTGTATCTATAATCTGCAGTTGCAGTAACCGTTTGAAACAAAATAAATGGATTTACTTAAGCTTAGATGAAACATGGAGATGTGTATTATCGAACAAGGGTAATTAAAACTGCTTACTGTAATTAGGAGTTAGCCTAATCTACACTGGACCTGCCAGGGCCATTTTGACGTACCCTATCCCAACCTCAGCTGCCCCTGCCTGGGCCCTTGTAACCTAACCTGCCCTGCTTGGCCACCTCTGACCTGAACTAATCTACCCTGACCCTCCCTGTGTCATTCTGACCTACCTTAACCTGCACTGGCCCTTCCTGGGCTCGCTTACCTAATCTAATCTATCCACACCCTGCCTGGACCCCTCTGACCTAATCTAACATACTTTGCATAGCCCCTATCCTAATCTAGCTTACCCTGTGACCTAACCTAACTAGTCCTGGCCCTGTCTGGGTCCCTTGACATGACCTGACCCTGCCCAGGCCCTTGGCCTAAGTGCACCTGCCCCTAACTGGGCCCCTCTGACTTACCTTAACCTGCCCCTGGCCTAGTACGACCTCTGTTACCTAACCTAACCAGGACTGTTGACCAGACCAGTCCCCTAAGTAAACCTACCCTGACGAAGTTATGTAATACTACTATGTAATAATGTTATATAGTAATGTGCAATAGTATGTACTAATTTAATCCTTTAATTTTAATACTACACTGATCATACAAAAATTTGTCAAAGTGGCCATTTTGATGACGCAATGATTTCGGCAGGAAGATATATGCACCGAAGGATGAAGGGGTGTTGACTTCATGGTGTTTTGACGATTGGATTAAAACGTCAAACACCGGATGGTGGGTCGGATGGTTAGTTTTTTGAGATAACTGGATATTATCAATCATAAACTTATTACATGCATTTTTGCTTTACAGATAATGCAAATTCATTTTTTTAGGAAAACTGCAACAGATAGAATAGGCATACATTTTGTTTTTCGAATCCGCACGCTTTTTTCCGGTTAGGAAGAACTATAAAAACAAATCCTTCCGTTGCAATTTGTTGCGAGTTAACTACTTTTTTTTTAGCCAGTATTTACTAGCCCAAGCTACCGTCTTGGCTAGGGATGCTGTGACGACACACTGCAGCAAGAAAGGCTGCAGGTGTGCGGTGACTAATACTAAGTAAAGATGTTAAAAGATGTTCGGTTCATTTCTGAAAATTTATGGCCTTATACGTGGGATTCGGGCTTTTTTCCTTAGCAGTTGAAAAGGACGTTAATTCGACGATTTCCCTTTAGTTTTTCTTGGAAATCGTACTCTATTTCAGGAAACCATCAACTGCGCGTAGCACACTTTAAAAGTTAATTTATACTTCTCATCGACCATTGGATTCAACGGTTTATATCACGGCTGTGACGTCACGCTAACTCAACGCCACGCTAAATTTCCGTAGGTTAAATCCCGTTAACCAACACCGGATGTGTGCGTCATTGCAAAAAGTGTGGGTTATCAAGTTACCCTACACTTTTGTCGGTAACCCACACATTTGACACTTCCGGATCACGCGACCGGGAACGCCCACACCAACAACCAAATACAGCGTGCAAAAAAAAAAGCGTAATGCAATAAAAACTTACAAAACGAAAGGAATGAAATCCTCACTCTCACGTGTGTGGCCCATATCTAAGCTTATTCACTCAGCGTTAACTCCCCCACCCCCTTCCTTCACAAACTAAAATGGAATGACCTTCATTCATACCAATACCCTATTACCGTATTTTTTAACAATTCTCAAACTACAAACGCGCAAAATGAATTACATATCTTTCCAGACTGTCCCGGCAATGTCGTGTTATCCCTGCTGTGTCACATATCGAATTATTCACGCCAAACACGATAAACGCTTCGATAAACACGAGCGAGCTTCCAGCGTAAACCCAGCAAAAACCGATGCTTAAACTGTCTAACTCCCGCCGTCCCCCCCCCCTTCCCTCCACAAAGTTTGCGCGAAAGAACTCGTCCGTCTATCACACACTTCCCCCACTACAAACTAAAATGGTATGACCTTCATTCGTATCGAGATACTGATTGATCACAGTTTTCTTAAGCAATTTTTACAAAACACGAGCACATTTTAATTAAATACGAGTTAGCTGGATGTCGCAACCGTGATATAAATCAGTTATAGGTTATAACCGATTGGTTATCGATTTTTAACGCACGGCTGTGATGATTTGGCCGGCGAGACATGCAATACGTCGAGGGGCGAAGCCCTGACGTTAAAAATCGATAACCAATAGTTTCTAACCAATAACTATTCCTTCAACCAATCCTAGCCTTCTCAACGGCAACTATGGAGTATAGGCATCACAGTACCGTACTGCTACACTGGAGTAATTATTTAATACTTTTTACATAGCCACTAAAAAAAAAGTTAACATCGTGTAACAAATGCTTTAAGTTCGTCATAGAATCGGGGCGAAAAATTACAGGTGGTGAAAAAAAATGGGGGGAAAATGGGCTAAACGTTGCGCTGTAGTAAAAAGGGGGGCAAAAAATTGTGAGTGTGGGAAAAACGAGGGGGAAAAATTATTACAGGCAGTAAAACTGAGGGCGAAAATTTGAAGGCGTAGGAAAAATGGGCTGAAAAAAAAATTGCAGGTGTAGAAAAAAGTTGGTTAAAAAGTAAGGCAAACAAGTTACAGGTGCGTATTGTTCAATTTTCTCACCGTTTTTCCTACACCTGTGGTTTTTTCCTGTGCTTGAAAAAAATAACGGCGATAAGTTGCTTATGTTGGAAAAATAATTGCAGGTGTAGGAAAAATAGACGAAAAATTGTAGGTGTAGAAAACATGGGGCGAAATATTGCAAGTGTAGGAAGAATGGGGTAAAAAATTGCAGGTTTTGGAAAAAGAAAGTGAAAAATTGCAGGCTTAGAAAAAAATACGTTGTAATTCGAAAAATTACACGTTTGTGAAAGCGGGCAAAAATTGCAGGCGTAGTAGGAAAAAAAAGAGAAAAATTGCAGAATAATTGAGACGATAATTTGAAGGTTGGTTAAAAATAGTGGCAAAAAGTAGGGGCTAAAAATTGTAAGCGTAGGGGGAAAAACGGGCAAAAGTTGCAGGGTAGCGAAAAAATGTGGGCGAAAAATTGAAGGTGTAGGAAACGAATATAGGAAAAAAGGTCTGCGTAAAAAAGTCCGCGGAAAAAAGGTCCGGGGGAAAACAGGTCCGAGGACATAAGGTCCACAGAAAAAAGGTCCGAGGAAAGTTAAAAATCACGACGTAGGCACTGATAAATATTGGCTTTAAATATAAAGGCCATGTGTATACATATAGTGTGAACACAAAAGAATACAAAAGAAAAGATTATAAAATTCAATAATGTCATTATTAATTAACGTAGACCAATGCAGTTTGAACTGTCTTGTCTCGTTGGGGGGGGGGGGGATGAAAGAACATGTAGCCTAATTTTGGAAGCAAATGTTCGTGTGGCCGCATGTATTTGCGCATGTATATTTATCCTCACCATTGTGAAAATACGCTCAGCTCTGGTTTCTGTTAAGTATTTTAATTTCATATCACTTCTTTGAGAGGCCGGATTCCCAAGATTTTGTTTCCCGGTTGGAGTTAATGTCTCCTGACTAGGCTATTTTTCGTAGTAGAGCAACCCATGTAGAAGGTAGGCAGAGAATTGAGACGTAACGCCCAATAATAATCTCATTAAAAAAAAATTATGACGTGAGCCTTCTACCTTTGTAGGGCTATTTTTTCTCGGACTGATAAATATATTTAACTAGAGGAAACCCGTGCTATGCACGGGGCCGGTCATGAATTGAGTTTACGGACACATTTCCCGGGACATATTTTCGGCACTCTTCCCGACAACCTGTCAGATTGATCGACCACTCATGCCTGCCTCCTGTTTGCAGGCAGGTAGAATGGGAGAGCGCATTTACAATGCGGGCGCGAGGAGGGGAGAAGTGATTGATTGTTCGGCCCGACGACTTGTCAGATTGAACCTTTATTGAGTTGATCGACCACTTATGCCTGCCTCCTGTTTGCAGGCAGGTAGAATGGGAGAGCGCATTTACAATGCGGGTGCGAGGAGGAAAGAAGTGATTGTTCGGCCCGACGACTTGTCAGATTGAACCTTTGAGTTGATCGACCACTCATGCCTGCCTTCTGTTTCCATGCAGGTAAAGTGGGAGAGTGCATTTTCAATGCGGGCGCGAGGAGTGGAGAAGTGGTTTTCCTTTTAGCCTTCCTTATAGCCGGCCCCCAGGATTATTATATAGATTAACCTTGAATTTGATGAATAATTTAAAAGTTATAAGCCAAAATTTATTAGTGCCTAAGTCGTACTATTTAACGTTTCCGCGGACCTATTTTCCACGGGCCTTTTTTACCGGACCTTTTATCCCCGGACCTTTTTTCCGAGGATCTTTTTTCCGGGATCTTTTTTTCCCTCGTACCTTTTTTCCCCGGACCTTTTTTCCGCCCACCGTAGGAAAATGGGGGGCGAAAAAACCCGAAAAATTAGAGGTCCGATCCCCCCCCCCCCCCCCGCGCGGGGGGGGGGGGGGGGGCCGGCTCCCAAGTTGCATGAACGTATCTCCGCCCATGCTAGCCGTATGGCAAACCCTGAAAATCCCGTCGCACGTGTTTCTTTAGTGTTGTGCCCTGTCTCCGGAGCTAATCGATAACTTAGTGATATTTATGGAAAGTTGGCTTGCAATCTGGCCTGATTGCAAAACATGGAAAATCAATCTCAAGAGCCTGGTGGAGAGGGGGTGGGGGGGTTGGCGGCAGGATGTTTGGCTTTGAAATATACCATGTAAAGCGGATTCAGGAGACGTCAGCCCTGAAATTGAAAATTCTTCGGTGGGAGACATTGTACTATTATAGTTGAAAGAAACAAGTCCGACGTTGAATGAAGGTATAGACCGCGCGTGTAGTCTGTAGTATTCGACCGCTAATAAGTGCCGGTTGTCAACTGCTTCGAACGCCATTATCGATGATGTCTAAGGCGTTTGTCTACGATGATGCCGGAAAGCAGAAAATTGAACAGAAAGGTAAAAAAAAAAAAACGTGGCCAATCGAAGTTCAAGCAGCACTGCAGAGCACACTTTTCAAATGATGTGTAATATTCAGGATTTTGTTGTTTTTTGGAACCTCTCAACCCGCGCTGTTGTCTCGTCGAACTCTTTGACGGAGTCACTACAAATTTTCCTATTATTCTGTGCCCTATTTTCGTGTGGATTGATTTAATCTATTTTTTAGGTGTCATGTTGGCAGTTTTCTTCTGGGATAAAAAAATACGTTTTTTTTTTCCCTGTTTTTTTTCTCCGTCCGGAAAACCTTGCTTTCATTTCTTACGGAAGAAAACAAATAGTCTTTAATAAACTGGTTATCCTTGTAGTCACTAAGTTAGTATGAGTTTTTTCGTAATTTTCTTGCATTTATTCGAAATTAAGAAACCGCTTAGGAATCAATACAGCATCGAAACTTGTTTTTGTTACTGAATGCTGGGAATCAATGATGAATATTAATGTTAGGAAGTTGGATTTTTTGACTACTCTGTAACATGTAAGCTGTCATTCAAATTCTTTAAAAGATTTAAGAAATTTAAACAGATTTTTTTAAATAGGCACTAGTAAACTGTTTGTTCATTGTTTTCATTCCCCTTTGTTATAGTGTTTTCCTGTTTATTCCACATCTTCTTGTTTCTTCCGATTTTTTTCTTTTTCTTCCACTTTTTATTTTCTTCCACTGGAAGGTAAGAATTCGTTTCTTCCGGAAGAAATCCAACCCTGAGGTGTAAATCGCATTGATTTAAATCATGTAAAAAAAAAATCATGTAATCAGTTATTTAAATTAACAGTTTTATAGCCGATGAAAGCATACATTACCTTTTTTTATATCAGTTTCCCCCCTTTTGGGCTTAATTCTCTAGAAGTTTGAAGGTTGGCTTCCCTGCTGGGCTCGTCATAGTTCTGCGCATGCGCAAGCTTGGTTCAGTCTATATAAGCAGACTGCGCAAGCCGAACCTCATCATTTCTACTAGGGCGCTCACACTGGCGTGATCACCCTTGAGCATTCGATTCCCAAAGATGGAAGAGGAACGCGTGTGCCGTCGATTACCCGATTGCCTTCCAGGACAGTTGATGCGTTGATTGCCGGTTCCCGGTTGCCTCTCCTGTCATCAACACTTGTGCGACCCTCGCAGATCCTTGTTACCTCTACAGTTCCCGATTACCCTCCGATTGCCTTGTCATCCACAGGACAAAGGGCGCTCCCAAAAAGGATCTTCAAACCGCCCTCCATGATCCTCGTCCGCGGTTCCCCTGACGCAACCGGCTTCGGAAGCTGTTAAAGTTTTAGAACTCTCAGCGAATCATGAACCTTTTGATTCCCAGTTACCACTGGTGAATCCCTTTCTCTCCTAACCCTCGGTTCCCCTTTTTCAGCATGACACGGTTACCTCTCTTCCAATTCCCTGTAGCCACCCTGCACCGAAACGTGACATGCAGACCCTCCGGTTCACCAATTGCTTGTTGTTTTCCCAGCGCTTCTGATCCTTTGCTCCCGGTTGCCGGTAACGACCTGCTCTGTTCAGAAGTATGAGATGACGGATTTGATGTCACCTACACTCTTCTTGGGGGATCGGACCCTCTTCCATTTGTACCACTTTGACCTCGGTCCCCTTCTACAAACAAACAATTGCTGGCATCCGACGTCTGTCATCATCGGCTACAACATGGGAGATCACGACTGATTTCGATCCCCTTTCCACCGGATCGTGTTTACCATTACTCTCGATGCCAGTCACATACTTTTCACATTCTCTGCAAACAGGGCTGCGTCTTTGCAGCTTGCTCGTTCCACCCCACTTGCGACGACATCGATTTCGATCCCCTTCCTCATCATGTTCCTCGGGTGTGTGACCTGGGGAGAGGGAGGGGGGGGGGCAACATCCACCTCTACAACTAACCTTTCTATCTCTATGACGCACACTGTTAACATCGCTCCGAACTTGGTTCCCGGTTACCCTCCGATTGCCGATTGCCTCTACGGTTCCCGGTTACCTCCAGTTGTCTGTCATGCCTAGAACGAAGGGCGCTCCCAGAGAAGCATCCTTGATCCTCCCTCCACGTTCCACTTCCCCGGTTGCCTTGACGCAACCGACTTCCGAAACTGTTGAAGTTCTAGAACTCGCTGCGGATCATGAGCCTCTCGATTGCTGGTTGCCTCTAGAGAATCCCTTTCTATCGGAACCTTCGGTTCCCCAGCAACCAGATGACACGGTTACCTCTTTGCCGATTCCCTGCAGTCAACCTGCCCCTAAACGTGACCTAAGTTCCCTCAGCGAGGAACTCGCTCGTGCAAAAGAAGCTTATGCTAGACTCGAATTACAAGTCAAGACTCGCAGGGTTGCAGCTAAGAAGGCATCTTCTTCTGCCCGACTGGCACCATTGGACCTGTCTTCACGTTCCTCCCAAAGCATTCACTCTGGCCCGCCATGTACCAGCGGTCCCCTTTCCAGTTTTCAAGTGCACAGCTTTATGGACTATTCCCTTCGCACCTTCAAGCGCAAGTTGCCATCGGTTGCTGATTACACTTCACAGTGAGTAGCCAACGTCCCAAAGCGACACTGAACTGATGCAGCTGATCCATCTCATCAGGTTACCAGTTCCCTACCTACGATCCCAGTCCCGGTTGCCGATCCCATTCAAGACTCATCATCCGCAAGAGACGATTCACACGATAAAAGGGCCCATACACCTAGTCGGGGCCCTGTTTCGGTCCACGACCTACCTGCCATCTACTTCTTGTCATCAATGCATCAATTCCTACTAGTCGTTATCTCATGATGCTCCTTCGCTCTGAATGCAACCAAAGATTTTCTCCTACCTGCGACCCTCTGTGCACGTATCAGCACAGCCTCCACAACACTCACCTTACATATTCGATTCCATATTTTGATACGAAGGAGACCGCCCGGTCTTCGATTCCCGATTCCCTCTAGGCCCTGGTTCCTGTATGTCAGCAGGTTCCAGGCAATATCAATTAAAAATCCTACAATCTGTCTGTTCCGTCAATTCCACTAAAAAATCTTGGTTACTGCCTCACGCACGAATCTTAATATTAACACCACGATTCCCTGATTGTCCTGCCCTTGACCGTCACTTTCTAATCAAGACACAGGGGGCGCACAGTACTCTGTCTCTTTGTTTGCTTTCCCGCACTTTAATGATACCATTCATCCCTATCGCGCATCGCTCCAGGTCGATTCCCAATTACCCGGCCCTCGGTTCCTGGTTCCCGGTTACCGATCCTCGGTTCCTGATTCCTGATTATTTCCCGATCCACGTTCCCGGTTCCCCTGGACCAGCCGGTCTCGGGCAACGTTGAGTTTTTACAACTCGCAGTAGATTACAATCCACTCAATCCCAGTTACCAGTTGGGAATCGGTTCCTGTTTGAACTCTTGATTCCCCCTCAACCAAGTAACACGGTGACTTCGTTCCCGGTTCCCTGTGGCCAGTCCAGGACCTACGATCCCTCAGCAAGAAGCCTGCTCGCACGGAGGAACGTTACACCTGACCTAAAATCCAATCTAGGTCTTGACGACAGCTACTAATTTAGCTTCGTCTCTTTTCAACACGAATACCTCAACGTTCATCTCTAGCATACGGTCTGCCTTTTTACAAACACAAACATACATAGAAGCGATTCCCGGATCCAGTGGTCTCTCGCCCATCCCAAAGAAGCCGGTTCGCATCAAAGAACAACCTTTTCTTCTCTACAACGCACGCTGTTTACATCGCTCCGAAGTGAAGGACTCGGTTCCCGGTTACCTCTACAGTTCCCGATTACCGTCCGGTTGCCTTGTCATGCCCAAAGCAAAGGGCACTCCCAAAGACGGGTCTTCAATCCGCCCTCCACGATCCTCCTCCCCGGTTCCCTTCCGGCTTCCGAAGCTGTTGAGGTCTTAGAACTTACAACGGATCATGAGCCTCTCGTTTCCCAGTTGCCACTAGAGAATCCCTTTCTCGCTGAACTCTCGGTTCCCCTTCAACCACATAACACGGTTACCTCTTCACCGGTTCACTGTAGCCAACCTGCTCCAAAACGTGACTCACAATCCCTCAGCGAGGAACTCGCCCATACAGAGGAAGCTTATGCCAGGCTTAACTTACAAGTCAAGACTCGCCAGAGCTGCTGCTAAGAAGGCGTCCTCTTCTACTCGACTCGTACCATTGGACTTGTCTTCACGTTCATCTCAAGGTAGTCTCTTCATGACCCACGAACATTACGGTTCCCTTGGTTGTGCCACCGATTCGCGATCCACTCGACGGCAGTTCACGGTTGCCTAAAATTGCGCTACCCATAACAACAACGCCACCTGCTGCACCCTTTCCTCCAGCCTCAACCTTCCATGAAGCTCTTACTAGTGGAGTTCACTTGTCGGCTAGAGATCGAGAAAACCTGGCTTAGTATAAGCTTTGTATTTTCTTTCACAGAAAGATTAGCAGCTACATTAACCACTCTTCGTGCTTCGGTTACCTCCCTGCCTACACTCCAAGCAATGGCAGCAACCACAGATGATGATCACATCGAAAACACAGTCCTTCATGTAGCGAACGAAGCCTACACAATTCCGTTCGCCAACGATTCCCTGCTTCCATTTCGGCCCCGCGAAGCATCTATTCCACTGGCCTCTCCGTTACTCAAGCGACCTTCGGACTATTTGTCTTCACCAATTTCTCTTCACAATACTTTTAATACAGTTACCATCCCATAATGAATCTTCCTGGCCAACTTTCCATCCTGCAATAATTCCCGATCGCTTCTTGATTCCTCCCTTTTCTATCATCACACGGTTTCCTCCGTCAAGATCACTGTGTGACCACCAAGATCACTCTGTCACATCCAACCTACCGATTTCGGTTCCCTCACAATTACCACCATTCAAATTTGTACGTCTCATCCCAACTAAGTTCCTCGTTCAAGTGCCACTCCTCAAGATTGATCTGTTCTCCTTCCCAACAAGGTAAACAGGTTTTGTGAAATATTACTTGTTCTACCTTGTCCCCCCGCAGGATGTAAGACTCCTTAGTGCAGAACTGTTTTATCTACTGTCCATGTCGAAGAACGTTTCCTTACAGTTCGCGCCCTTAGCCTCCCACTCATACGATACATTCGATCCCATGCCTCTTCAGGCTATCATGTTTCGTTGCGGGTATGGCTTTGGCTCTAAGGTTGTCTTCTCCGGGACTGGTTCCTTGGGGGCGCTGGCTCGTAATGCGGGATGCTCCGACCTAGTACCTCCTCCTAGGTGACAAAGTCTATAAAAAAGGTAATGTATATTTTCATCGGCTATAAAAAGACTAGAATACCAGGGCCTGCACCTGGTTGATTTTAGTTTTTATTGCCTAACTGAAAATAAACATTACCTTTCATCCCGCCCAGCCTCCCCTCCATGAACTAGGTTCTGGGTTCGGGAGAAATGAAGAGGTTCGGCTTGCGCAGTCTGCTTATATAGACTGACCCAAGCTTGCGCATGCGCAGAACTATTACGAGCCCAGCAGGGAAGCCAACCTTCAAACTTCTAGGGAATTAAGCTCAAAAGGGGGAATACTGCTATAAAAAAGGTAGTGTATATTTTCAGTTAATAAAAACTAAAATCAACCAGGTGCAGGCCCTGGTATTTTAGTCTTTTTAGTAACTTTCACTTGCATTTTGGCTAAGCTGATATGCTCAGATACTTGATTTAATCATAATAATGCGCACTGCTGCACTTCACAATCACTGTAGTCTGTAACTAGGGGGCAACTCGGTTTGATCGGTTTTGTTTGTTCTGTTTGGATTAAACTATTGGCAAATCGCCTAAGAATGGCATGTGTTTGGTAAATGGTGTCTCAAGTTCCCATGCATCATTCCCTTCCCCCTCTCCCGTCTTGGAGGGCAATGGCGGTGGGCAACATCCTTCACTACGTGTGGGAGGACTGATGGTTCGTAATTGAATCCATGTTGTCAGCCATTTTTGCAGTTCTCCCTCGTGGTTTCCAATTATGGTAAGAGATGGTGCTCATGTCCCTATGTCAGGTCCGAGCTAGCTCTGATTGCCTCTTGTGGTTCTACGTCATCTGCTTCAGCCAATCAAAATGGACGATATACGGGCGATCGTCCATTTTGATTGGCTGAAGCAGATGACGTAGAACCACAAGCGCCATTTGGAGCTTGCTGTCGCTAGTAGTCCTCGCTGGCTTACGGTATTAATAATGTAGATAGATGACAAGCTGTATAAGAACGACTTGATTTGGGCGAATTTTGAAAGTGTAAAACAAAACCGAATCTTGGTTCAGGGAAGATAGAAATAAGAGCAAAATGCAAATCATGTCAAAAAGAATGCAATGTTAGTCGTTTTAAATTGCGTTATGAAAAGTGTATCGAAAAAGGACCACGACGATAATAATACTGATACATGTGAAGAATCACAACTAGAAGATCCTACTTCCTTGAAGTTGTAGTATTATCCTTAATTCGAATTAGTTTATTAATACTCGGTGTGGTGTGTGTGGCCACAGTGCCCACGTCATACAATAACAGTCAATAGTGACGTCATCCGTGGGTACTCCACGAATGCGTCCAAACGCCTGTTCCATGATAGTAGATTAATCGATAGTCTGCTGCGTTGATCAGCTGACGAAGCAAATGTAGAAAACCAGTTGTTGGCTTAATAAAGATGTCTCTTCCCCTGTTATTGTTGGTTCCACATTATGTTTTCAGGAAACTTGGCTGTATGACGCCACGTTTCCTTCCACTACGAGTGCAAAAACATGTAAATATCCCCCTCTAGACCCTAACAGTACCTGTGCAGAGTCTACAAGTGTGATATTCACATGTTTTTGCACATGTGGTGCAAGGAAATGTGGCGTCGTACAGTCAGTTTCCTGCAAACATAATGTGGGACAGACAATAGACCAGTGACACGACGTAGTATTATTGTATATAACTCTATGCTGGAGCCTTAATGGGTTAGCTGCAAGGGGCACTGCAGAGAGAAACAGAAGGGCGTCATACTGAAGCCGATGCTGTGAAGAGTGATTTCTTAGACCTAAAACGCGCGATTTTTGTTGTTGGAGAAAACAACGTTATTTTTAAAAAAAACGTTATTTTAAGCCTAAGAAATCCACTCTTCCGTTGTTTTCCCCTCTATTTTTATGTAGTGCAACTTGTAGGTACGCCCTCCAAAACCCATACTGGTACCAATTTGGTGCCAATATGGCGGCAAATGTCACTGCTCTATACTCATGTTAACTCTGTTGTCGTGATAAGTAGGCTACTCGGCCACCCAGGCCTATTTATTACAATGGCGACGAAGGGAGGCATTGTGGCCACATTATACACCACACTCGGCGACAGCCTAGTATTTATATGATTAAAGTCCTCACTCCAGCAAATTTAAAATAACATGTATTGCAGTTTGTCTACTTTTTAGTCGACATTACTGCATGCCATAAAAAAAGGTACACGAATTACAAACAAAAACGTCAAGTGTGCCGTAAAAAAAAAAGGTTATGAGTGAAGTTTCACTTTAAAATGTGCACGGATAAAAATTTATTATTTTTAATTAAAAATAATTAAATGTACACTATTGAGAAAATTACATCTGTTTTAGTGCTGTTGTGCTAGAATGTTTTTGATTCGTAAAGCGCTTTAAGAATATTTTTAATTCGTAAAGCACAAAGCACTTAAACAGAGGCAATTTTCTCATTTGTACATTTGATCATAAATTGTACATTTTTATATATATATATTTTTTAACAAGTCGGATAAACTACAATCATATAACCCCTTTTTTACGGGTTGCCTGACGTTTTTGTTTGTAATATTAATGTGTGTGGAGAACCAAAACTACCTTGAGAAGATCGTAACTGCGAGTCGGTTTGGTGCGTAAGTGTTTTGTTTCTAACCAATAAAGTGCGAATAGGCTATCTTTTAGTTCTCTGTGCAGCCGAAATGGCTGGAAGGACTAGCTACGATGTTGTCAGTCCGTCCGTCCGTCGCCTTTTTCAGTGGTAGTCAAGTGGACTTGAAAATACGCGGCAAATTAAAACATCGTTTCTTCCTTATGCCTAATAAGCTTTCTCGATGTAACTCAATGAAATTATAACATTTGATCGTTGCGTTTAACCACGACACGAAGATTAAGACACGCAACGGTAAAGTACATAAGCATTTCGTTATTGACACATTACCATCTCGACACCATGTTGCATGAATGAAACAATGAACCAATTAATTCTCCGTTTAGCTGCTGCTTGCGAAATTGAAATGGCAGGTAAAAATTAGGTAAAAGCGGACAAATTATGCCTAAAATCCAAAATAAGCCTAAAACACATTTTTAGCCGGCATTTGTGATGGGTACTACTTTTGAAGCATATAATAGTTATCGCTGTCGTAGTGCTTGACAGAGGTGTGCGCCTCAACATTTTCGTTGTTGGTGGCCCGAAAGTGGCTGGCAAGTGAGTCCATCATCTCTGGAACGGTGCCAGATAGACAAAAACGGGTTTCATCATTAGATCCGCAAAAAATGAGTTAAAATAAAAAAAAAAAAAAAAACCGCAAGTATGAAGCGGAAGTGCCCCGAAAGTGATGACCCGGTCAGATCTGGAGTGTACAGAAGATCGGTTGCAACTAGGTAGTCGCTGTTTATTTGATGTTTGAATTTAAATTAAAAAAAAACGATTTAAATACATAAAATATTTTTGGTACCAAGAAAAAAAGCTGTTAAGGGCTGCTTTCATGCCTGTGGGTTTCTGTGCGTGGCAGGAGTTTTGTGGCGGATTCTACATGCGTTTTTCGTGCTTTCCGATTCCGATGTAGGGCGTCATGTGAGCGTCAACGAAATATGATAACTTGTTTCGCAGGTTTGAACGTGTGAATCGTGTAAGAAGATCGATACGTCGAGACGTTTTCGTGTAGGTTGTAGTTAGCGTGTCACGTTGGTCCTGAATTGAGCACCAGACTCGCAATCGTTAAATGCGTTATTAATAATGGAGAGCAGCCAAGGCCTAATTCATTCACCAAGCTGGCTTCGTGACCCATTAATGATTCGCTAGCGACGGGACAGAAACATGGTTTTCATAACTCGTTCAAAAGGAAGAAGTTTTTTGAAGTTGCGTGCAAAATATTCCTGCTTACTTTTTTTTAATGGCTTTTCTTTAAAAGTGCTCATATAAAAAAAAATGCTCACTTCTCATCACTTTTTTTTTTTTTCAACTTAGCAAAAAAAAAAGCTGTTTGTTACCCAGCAATTTGGTCTACAATGCTGCCCGCCAGATAGGGGTTAAGCATAGTATCAGAGTTCCCACCAACCTGGAAAAGCTGGAAAACTCATTGAGAACTCGGGGAATTCTCTGATTTTTCTCTGGAGGTGGAAAAAACCGAAGGGAAACAAATAACTTCATCGGTTTTTGTTTTGTGGCACATTGGCTCGAATTTCTCTGGCAAGGTATATCTGTTTCACCAGAAAACAACCTTTTTCCCCATAGCTTTTTCCCGTGGCTTTTTTCCTGCGGCTTTTTTTTTTATTCCTCGATCCCATTATCCAGTGATAAATCCCTTCTTGCTGTCCATTCACAGGCATACAAATTTCACTGATCCTGACTGTACCCTGGGTGGGGAACGGAATACGAACTGGCGGCCACTCTGACCACTCGGGTGTGTTTGCTCGGCTTTGTTCCGGGCCAGTGGAAACTCGGTCACACAAAACTTGGCAGTTCATATTGAGGACTTTTTTCTTCCTTCCGTTATGTTGCGGAGGATTCGAAAGAGCTAAAGCTCTGACCAGACAGAAGAAAGTTTCGTGCGAACCGATGCGTCACTACATGCCTGCAAGGTCAAAATTACTGCAATCGTATATGGTTGGCATTGCATTCCTCGATGGATTATGACGTCTCTCTTACGCCATCCGGCGATGCCGTGCAGCCAGTCTGTTGAGATCTTTAAGGTACATGCATCCATGTTGGCTTTCCGGTATGTCTCAGTTTTGCGACAATAGTTCAAACGTATGGAAATGGAAATGTTTTCCTGTGTTTTCTTTCGTGCGAGATGATTTTGCGGCATCTGGACACACGCTTGTGTGTCGCCCCAAGTTAGGCAACAATCATCACAACAAACATCACATCAATTCAATTGTCGAGGTTGTAAACCATTGTAGCGCGACGCCATAGCGTCAGTGTCTAATATCCTGAAACAGAGTTGAGCACATTTCTGGTACTTGCATAAAAATAATAATGCGGTACAAAAGCTTAAATTGTGTCGAAATCAAGAGCAATGACCCACCTGACAAAAATTAACTCGTATAGGAAAGCCAGCTAAGCCAGCAAAATCTGACCCTCAATAACGTTGCAAATGTGTAACTAGCTTCTAGCTATAGCTAATTCTAGTCCGCTCATCCCATGTTAATTTCCATAGGGTGATTAGTTTTCTTCGATACCGAGATAACGGGAAGGCTTCCAGCTATGAAATTGTACAAATGGCTGCAGTACAATACAAACTGCGTACCTTTTATGGTTTGGAGCCTAGGGGTGTAACAGGGATGGCGTGGGCTGGCGCGTAAGTACGAAAATATTGTTATAACCATTGTTAGTATTGCCGGCATCGTCTCTCATTGGATAGCCGAAGTTCTGACAATGACAGCGTGTATACTGACGTGCGTGCCTAGACACACACTAGTGTATCACGATAAATCTAAACAACGTTGCAAAGAAATTTTATTCACGTCCAATTCACGAAAAATAAACCAACTGTAAAAACAAAGCAAAAGAAACAAAGCCCAAAACTAGTTAAGAGGCCACCAAGTTGAGAGTGGTTCGGCCCTTCAGAGGAGTGATATCGACACACCAAAACTAACGAAATAAACAAATTACAACAAAAATTAAAACCAAACCAGAAACGTATAAAGAAGTGACTAAATTGAGAATGGTTCAGCCTCTAGGCAAAAGGTAGTAGCAAATTGTTGAAAACCAATTTCTTGTTGACGTTGCACTTTATTACTCATCTGCACGGTAGTGGAGTTAAGTCAATACACAATTAAAAAAAAGGAGTGATATCATATCAAAAACCAAATCTGGTAAAAGGGGCCGCCAAGTTCCGAATGGTTCGGTCCTTCAAAGGATTGATATCAACACACCAAAACATTCGCCAACTTAATCGCACCGAATAATACTTTGGATGTTATATGAAAACTTACACTGCTACCGAAAGTAGCAATGTTCTAGTTTACATTTAACCTTCGAACTATTAAGCGGTGCGATTAAGTTGGCTAATGTTTTGGTGTGTTGATAATCACTCCTTTGAAGGGCCGAACCATACGGAACTTGACGGCCCCTTTTACCAGTTTTGGTGTTTGATATGATTAATTATTCTAACCTTTGTGTAAATGTTGCTACATGTGGTACACTGAAATATTGTGCATACTTTTGGAATATGCCACTTTGCACCTGGGTACCTTAGACCAATACAAAGTTTTTCAGAGGGGAAGCCACCTCAATATCCATGTAGAACACCAAAATGGCGCCCCCCCCCCCCCAAAAAAAAACCGTCCTTTTTTGCTGCAAGTCCTTAACCGCCAACAAATCAAAAGCATAATGTGAAGCAAAAACATTCAGCACAGAATTCTGGACAGGAAAAGCGATATACGTCTTTTACGTAAAAGTAACGCTTGAATCCCAAAATCGTATTTAAAGTATATCACCCTCACTTCGCGTGAACACTCCATTTTTCAATTGGTTGTTCAAAGTCCTATTGCGAGCCCTCTAATAGCCGATATGAACATGCTTAGATTTTTGTGAAAGGTGGAGATCTATTCTTTCCATCAATCCTAACTAAAATTATTTAATTTAGATGGAACCGTGCTATGGCCATTTAAAGGCAAAGAGATAAAGGCGTAGCTGCAAAATCGTATGTTGATGTTCGAATTCAAAGTGCACTTGCGAGCCTTCGATTACTCCGAAATGGATATACTTGGGGGGATATTCTGAGAACGGGGTATCTATTCTTTCCATCAATTCTAACCGACTTCTTTAACTTACACAGGGACTGTTCTATGCCCATTTAAAGGCGAAGAGATAATGGCGAAGCGGCAAAATCGTATGTTGATTTTCGAATTCAAAGTGCTCTTGCGAGCCCTGTAAAAGTCCGAAATGGACATGCGTAGGATATTCTGAATGGTGGGGATCTATTCTTTCCATCAATCCTAACGAAAATTGTTTAGCTTGCATAGGGACTGCCCTATCCCATTTAAAGATGAAGAATGGCGTAACGGCGAAAGCGTACGGTAATTTTCGAATTCAAAGTGGTCTTGCGAGCCCTCTAAAAGCTCGAAATGGATATGCTAAAAATATTTAGAAAGGTGCAGTGGCTAGTTTCAATTTTTAAGTACCTTTGTGATGCTCATATTGTATTTGTGCCTACGCTAAACAATTACTGTTAGGATTGATGGAAAGAATAGATCCCCACCTTTCTAAATATTTTTAGCGTGTCCATTTCGAGCTATTAGAGGGCTCGCACGACCACTTTGAATTCGAAAATCACCATACGTTTTTGCTGCTTAACTATTTATTATCTCTTCACCTTTAAATGAGCATAGAACGGTCCCTGTCTAATTTAAACAATTTCGTTTAGGTTGATGGAAAGAAAAAATCCCCCGCTTTAAGAATATCCTAAGCATGTCCATTTCAGAGTATTGGAGGGCTCGCACGAGTACTTTTAATTAGAAAATCAATTTACGATTTTGCAGCTACGCCATTATCTCTTCGCCTTTAAATGGGCATAGCATCGTCCGTATCTAAATTAAATAATTTCGGTTAGGATTGATGGAAAGAATAGATCTCCACCTTTTAGAAAATCTTAATAGCATTTCGAGCTATTAGAGGGCTCGCAATAGCACTTTGAACTTAGAACAACCAAAGGAGTGTTTACGTGAAGTATGGGTGATGTATGTACTTTAAATACGATTTTGGGATTCAAGCGTTACTTTTACGTAAAAGACGTATATCACTTTTCCTATCCAGAATTGTGTGCTGAACGTTTTTGCTTCACATTGCGCTTTTGATTTGTTGACGGTTAAGGAGTTGCAGCAAAAAAAAGTGCTACATGGAAATTGAGGTTGGTCCTCCTCTGCAAAGCTTTGTGTTGGCCTATGGTGCCCGCATGCAAAGTGGCATATTCCAATCAAAGTATGCACAATTCTTTGAAATATTGGGGTGTACCACACGTACTAAAACGCTAGTCTCGACAGGTCGCAGGACATACCGGAAGGATGTATGTCCCTTTAAGTAGCTTGGTCCGAAGTTGACGGCTATCTTACAAAAACGCTTTTTTGAGTGTTTTATTTTATGCGCTTTTAACTTATTGTCAGGATGAACGGTTAGTCATTTTCTTAAAACCCTCGTAGACAAACTTGCACACTGGCTACAAAAGTTGACAATTTAGCCAGTTTCCAGTTTTTGTCTCTTAGCCCTTGCTAGCTGGAAAACTCCGACCCGCACGCATGTTGTGCAATTATAGCGCGGGGAAATGCTCTTTGGAACTCAGGGGTAACTTTGTGCGATTAAACCATGCGCAACGGCTGTTTGCTGTGACGTCACCATGAGTTAGCCAATGACGAACGAGAACAACGGTTGTTTGGCCGTCTGATTGGACTAGCCCAGTCACGTGACGTGCACGTCACAGCAAACAGCCATGGCGCGTGGTATAGAGACTGGTGATTTTCGAGTCGGGACAACCAATACAGTTGGTGTTTTAACTGAATTGTTAAACGGGAATTCAGGATATTTGCAGTTCTTTATTGCAATCTTTTAAGTTTATTATGGTTTGTAATAGTACTGGCCGCTGTGTCACACATGTTTTAACTTGCACCCCTTTAAATGGCCAAACATTAGTTCTCCGAAGGCCAAAGTATAGCGTTGGGACAAAAAACGGTTGCGTAGAAATTTTTGCCATACCTAAGAAACATTCAGTTTTGTTTTAAATTACGTAATATGCTATAAAAAGGACAAGCCAGTTGGGTGCACACATAAAAACATTAAAATGAATGCAACGTTTCGAGCCTACTCTGTCCCGTTTTCAAGCATAAACAATAAATCTTTAGCCTTGTCTAAAAGACTAGACAACTTAATAGGCTTTTTACCTGCACCGAAGGCAGTCTTGGTTCCTTTAGCCAGTAACAGAGCAAGTGACCGAAATTCATTAATTTTAATTTATGGTACTCTAAATTTATTCTTTTTCATGGGTTCCCCCAATTGTATTAGGGTTTATTGACTTTACCTTTTCAGATTAATTTGATTGTTGTTGCTTGGAAACAGGATAGGCTCCGAAACATTGCATTTTTGTTCATTTTTTTATGTCTGCATAAAAACTGGCTTGTCCTTTTTTACTGGCTTATCCTGGTGGCTTGCCCTTGTTTACACCAAATTTGGTGCTTTCTCCTGCTTCTTAATATGCTGTGTGCAACGGTGTAAAAGTCTTCTTTTTTTATTTAGTGCTGTGTATAATAACAACGAAGTGTGCAATCGTAATACCATTAATTGTGTGATGTGTTTTTTTTTTCTCTTCTTTTTCGGTTGGATATCATTATTAAGTACCGAGTATTCGGTATTCTACAGTTTTTAACTATTCGGTTGTAGCCTATATCATATCAAAAACCAAAACTGGTAAAAGGGGCCGCCAAGTTCCGAATGGTTCGGCCCTTCAAAGAAGTGATATCAACACACCAAAACATTCGCCAAGTAATCGCACCGCTTAATAGTTCTAAGGTTAAAGGAAAACTAGAACATTGCTACTTTCGGTAGCAATGTTCAAGTTTTCATTTAACCTTCGAATTATTAAGCGGTGCTATTAAGTTGGCGAATGTTTTGGTGTGTTGATGTCACTCCTTTGAAGGGCCGAACCATTCGGAACTTGGCGGCCCCTTTTACCAGTTTTGGTTTTTAATATGATATCACTCCTTTTTTTTTATTGTGTATTTTAGGCTCAACTCCACTACCTTGCAGATGAGTAATAAAGTGCCACGTCAACGAGAAATTGGTTTTCAACAATTTGCAACTACCTTTTGCCTACAGGCCGAACCATTCTCAACTTAGTCACCTCTTTATTGGCTTTTGGTTTGGTTTTAATTTTGTTGTAATTTGTTGTATTTAGTTAGTTTTGGTGTGTTGATATCACTCCTTTGAAGGGTTGAACCACTCTCAACTTGGTGGCCTCTTAACTAGTTTTTGGCTTTGTTTATTTTGCTTTAGTTTTACACTTGGTTTACTTTTCGTGAATTGGACGTGAATAGGCCTACAATTTCTTTGCAACGTTGTTTAGATTTATCGTGATATACTAGTGTGTGCCTAGGCACGTACGTCAGTATACACGTTCTCATTGTCGGAACTTTAGCCGTCCATTGAGAGACGATGCCGACAATACTAACAATGGTTATAACAATATTTTCGTACTTACGCACCCTCCCACACCATCCCTGTTACGCCCCCAGGTTCCAAACCATAAAAGGTACGTACAATAGTTCGTATTGTAGTCCAATTTCATAGCTGGAAGCCTTCCCGTTATCTCGGAATGGATTAATAATCACCCTATGGGATTTAACATGGGGATGAGCGGACTAGTTAGCTAGCTAGGTAGTAACACATTTTCAACGTTATTGAGGGGCAGATTTTTGCATTGAAAGCACCATAGCTGGCATTCAAACACGTGTTAATTTTTGTCAGGTGGGTCATTGCTCTCGATTTGAACACAATTTAAGCTTTTGTACAGCATTATTATTTTTCCCCAAGTACCTGAAATGTGCCCAACTATGCTTCAAGATTTAAGACACTGACGCTATGGCGCTGCGCTACAATGGTTTACAACCTCGACAACTGAATTGATGTGATGTTTGTTGCCTAACTTGGCGCGACACACTAGCGTGTGTCTAGATAGAGTATTCAGCAACTAGGGTATTCCGCTGTAGGTTTGGTCAGTTTTATATTCGATGTATATAGAATATTCGGCAAGTTGGGTGTCCAGTTGCTTATTCGGTCAATTTCCTATTTGGTTGTATATAGAGTATTTGGCCAATTGGGTATTCCGTTTTATATTTGGTTAATTTCACATTCAGTTGTATATAGAGTCCATTAGGCAAGTTGGGTATTCAATCGTTCGGCACTGAATACTTGGTATATTCGATAGTTTTACTATTCGGTTGTGTGTAGAGTATTCGGCAAGTTGGGTATTCCCTTGCATATTCAGTCAATTTCAT
>JAHWFP010072252.1:27230-38563 GCA_023313725.1 Lithobius niger | reverse complement strand
AAAGCTAAATGAAAGTAGACGAAAGCGAAATGAAAGTGGACGAAAGCGAAAAAAAAAGGACGAAACCAACGTAAAAAAAACCCTGAAATTGTGATGCTTTTGTAAGTGTGTCTGTGTAGGGACTCATCATAAATTTACGCAGTCAGTGAAAATGATTTCCAACAACAATACTATATTATCAGCTCGTGTTTCTGATTCGGTTTTGGGAGGGGCGATCGCGTCCACTGCCCCCCTCTGGATCCGCACTTGCCTCGCCATGTAGAAAACATTTTGGCAGTTGTTCTGCTACTTAATGTTTAAATACTGTTTGAATTAATCTAATTTTCCGAAGAGGTAAACAGTATTAATTACTTGGTCGGATATCACTTGTAATTCTGCATGCAACGCCGCAAACCGCTTGTTTCTAGCTAGTACGGTTCCTCAGATACGACAATTCGAATATCAGGGTTTGATCAGCCACCACTTTGGCGAGTAGTGCTAAAATTCAAGTGGCCAACTGCTGAATTTTCCCCGCCATTTGGCGAGTTGCGACCGACATTGGTGAAGGTTGAGTACACACATCATTATTTTACACTGTTCAAAAGTGAAATTGGTCAAATCTGGCCCTTGCAATGCCGGAATCAACATTTAGATTTACCATGAATTGAATAATATTTTTATTACACAAAGACTTGTTCCCTGGCTGAACCCCAGACTCCAAAAACAGTGTTTATCTATACGATAGCATGTGTCACACATGGAGATAGCAAATCATCGTATCCGAATGTTCAACTAAAAGTTGGGGGTGGGGGGGCGTCTCGAAGGAAAAGTCCCACGATCACAAATTTAAAGCATGTGATCTGGGAAATAATGAAAGGCCAGCAGCGATAACTAAATAACTTGAGTAAGTCATGAAAGACCAGAGACCAGTAACCACACAAAACAGTGGCTGCTGCCAAGTTCAATAATAGCGAACTCCATTCCATTGCTTCTTATTTATGGAACATACAAGTTAGTACCTTGTATCCACAATTGTTTGATAAGCCACAGTTTCTCGTTTAACTGTGCTTCATTGTTGGGCTTTTTTTTTAACACACACAAACAACTTTACAATTTAAATTCTTTACAACGGAATAAGCTACTTATTGGAGATATGTCTCCTCACCCTCCCCTTTAGATCTTAGCGTATGCTATCGAGTGCTTCCAGTTCCCATTCTTGAAGGTTGCCCGGGTTGTATTCCTGGACTCACGATAGGACAAGACTTTTTTTCCATTATTGATTGCATCCTTTGTCATCTCTTACCATCACTTGTCATCGTTAGCAGTTCTTCCCAGTTCACATTCGTGTGGGTTGCCTGGGTTCACTTCCCGGACTTGAGATAATATGTGATTTTTTTTTGTCACTATTGCGTCACTAGTCATCACTGTTATCTTTGTCATTGCTGGTTTTACATGTCACCGCTTGTAGCACTTTTAATCACCTGCTTTACTTGTCATTGTCATTTCTGCCCAGTTCACATTTCTGCTGCCAGTTCGTATTTGTGAAAGTTGTCCAGGTTTAGTTTCCAGACTCACGAGCAGCACGGGAATTTTTCGTGATTATTGCATTACTAGTCACTTTTCTAGCACTTTTTACTAGCACTTTTCATGGCTTGTGAACAATAGCAGTTCTCCCCAGTTTCTCATTTGAGAATATTACCCGAGTTCAGTTCCAGAACCAACGATAACACTGGAATGTTTTTGTCATTATTGGATCACTAGTCATCACTTGTAACACTTTTCATCACTAGTCGTCATTAGAATTTCTGCCTAGTTCACATTCGTTAAGATTGCCCAGGTTTACTGCATGGACTCGAGATCACAGGGAAATTTTATCAGCATTATTGGGTTCACTTTTCATCATTTACGCCGGTGCACTTGTCATCATTAGCAGTTCACAATGTTGGTTCCATGTGCAATCTTCGTGGGCACTTGTAGTTACTGCCAATTTCGTTTCTTTAGGCTAACACTTTTCTTACTTCCTTAAAGTCTTTTAAAACGACCGCTTTTCGCTTGGAGCGAATGTCGCAGACTTTGGCCTTCTTATGTTGACATTTTCAAAACTCTGCGACTAAAAGTTTGGAAGTTTAATCTCGTGTTGTTTTCTTTTCGTCTGTTTCCTGGGGACACATACAGGACTTTAAACATGAATGTTGCAGCAAGATTTGATCTCATTTGCCGATCTCTTTACTGCTGCTAGTTTGTTTTAAGAACTACGGTGGTACAGAAGTGACGAATGGAATATCTGGAGGCTGCCCTTTCCTTAAAACTGCTTTTGCTGACTTGCGTTCCTCAAACAGAAGAATTCCTTTTAGTTTGTCACAGCTTTACATAATTAACGCCGGACTCTTGACACGTTTCCGTGGTGAGCAGATAAGTGTATTTGGTTTTACTTGTTTAAATACCAGTTGGGCAAACTGTAAATTGAATTTAATTTGCTTGTGTATTTGGATATCGTCCTATTTCGGAGGGTTGTTGACTTGGGTTTCTTGTTTACTTATTTTCTCGCTGAGCCTAGTTATCCTCTTTTGATTAGTAATTCACCATCTTCAGTTTAAGATGGTGAATAACTTAGTTTATGATATGATAGGCCAAGAAAAACAATTCAGCTATTGGTGGTGGTGCAGGGAGGCAAGGGTAGTCACGCGTCTCCTCCCCCAACGCACTTTCTGTCCCTAACTATAAATTGAGGAAAAAAGTTGAAAGGCAGAAATAAACTTCGAGGATTTTATTCCTATTGAGAAAAAAAGACGATAAAAATATGCGAACTCTCCTTTAAAGTAGACGGGAAGCCACTGGAGTGTTGATGCTTCTTCTTTTATACTAAACGTTACCAGGGTAAAAGTTTCTTCTACTGCCTGGTAATAGGAATCTGGAATGTACTGGGAAGTTCTAGACTGTGCAGTGACGGCGCTAGGATGGGCCATGACCCCTCCCCCCCCTCCCGAAATATTTCAAGGCCCCTGCCGGCCCCCCTGACTCCATCATTCAGGTCAAAAACGGAAGCAAAAAAAAAGAAAAAATTGCATGCTCAACTTGACATGAAATTAATAAACTGAGCTTTTATTTGTTTAAATTAATTAATTTATTTATTTTTGTAGCAACTTTGCAATAATTTATTTTGTGTGTTTTTATGGGGCGTATTTTACAAAACAAATTGGACTGCATTGAAGCTTACGTTACGTTTTAGTTGACTTAATCGGAATACAAGTGCCTAATGCGGCTGACTTGAAAAAAAAAAGTCCCTTGCCCACTCTATTTCCCGATGTGTCCTCTGCCGGCCCCCCAAACAATTCAAAGGCATCAGTCCTGATGCCGTCACTGAGACTATGGAAGTCTTTCATTGCCCATGGGCAGTGGAAATGGTCTTCCTTCCTTCGCTAACATCAAAGATCTTGGCCTGTCCAGATTATAAATGTAAGAAGTGGATGTCCCAACAAATCTCTCCTTCGCAGAAAAACTGGATAGCGAAAAAAAATATTCATTTTATTGTTAACAGTGACTGGCAGACTCCACTCTGTGATTTGTGAGTCGGTTGGCAATATTGATCTGCATAGGAATATATTCAATGCAGATATTCCCACTTTCTTTTCCCTACTATGATGATAAAAGACATTAATGTGCTGGGTTCTACTTATCAATATAGCTGACAGTGTGAGCATGTCCTCTCTGAGAGTCCGTGTAAATTGTTACGGGCTGGACGTCTTCTGGCTTTACAAAAGAGTTGCCAATAAAAGTTCTTGGGTGCAAAGTTTTTTCTGGACGGCTTTGAGAAATTTCTTTGTTTTGATTCCATCGATGATAGAGAAACTGATCTCTTCAGATTGGACCACTAGAGTAAAGGAAATCGTCCATACGTGGCAACTATTCCGGTGGTAGACCGTCTATGGTTTGGATCACTGGCATGGCTGGTGTCAACGCTAATGCACCTGGTGTGGTTCTAGAAAACTTGATGCCAAGTAGGAAATTCACAGTACCTAAGTACCTTCAAAGTTAGAAGTTGAATGTTTGCGAGCTAACAGTCACATCTTGGGGATAAAGGAAGTGCGACAGTGTCATCCTTGAGTCCTAGGAGTATACACACGTCGTTTTCCATAATCACAAACATGCTGGCATCCGACTTGCAGCGAGGCATGCCGTTGTTAGTCATAACTTGGGCATACCATTGCCGAACGGATTGTTTCAAATTATGGAGGCTACGAATAATCTTACAACACCCCATGTCCGTGGATCGAAACCACGCTCTGCTACCAATTATTAAAGGTTAAACTGTGAATCATTATTTTGAGGCAAAATGTTGAAATGCAGAATTAAACTTCATGGATTTTATTCCCATTGCGAAAAAAAAAACCTTTCAGTAGAGAAGTGAAGCCACTGGCGGTGAGGGTTCTTCTTTTATCGTAAATCTGTCAGGGTAAAAGTTTCTTCTGCAGTGGACATCGTAATCTGAAAAGTACTGGGAAGTTCGAGGCTATGGAAGTCTTCCTTAGCCCATGGACAGCGGGAATGTACTCCCTGCTGTGACTTTCTTGTTTGGCTGTCATTAAAAGACATCATGGCCCATCCAGATAATAAGTATAAGAACTGGATGTGCCAACACTATCCAATTTCCCCCCAACCCCCTAGAAATTTAGTGTTTTACCCATTCTGTCCAATCCCATTTCCCCCGAAAATTTTTTCTGGATTGCCTATTTCGCTCACACTTTGTGAAGGGATTGTAATGATGACAAAGTCAGAATTATCGACACAAACTGTTTACATGAAGATTCCCAAACTTATGCAAAACCAGGCGCACCACGTACTGATACCATTCTTTCACTAACAATAAACCCACATAAGAAAGTTATAATCATAGCCTAGATAGATAAACGAAACTATGTAGTCATCTCTGGTACAATGCTATCGGAATGAGCTCTACGAAGATAAAGTTAAATTCAGCGAAACCCAAGTTAATAATAATCATTTTGCTCTTACTCAGCCTTCGGCTTTATAGCTGCGGCTGATGTACGAACATGAAATCCAACGTGCAATACAACGTTTCATCAGATGCTTCATTCTTGCATCACGAAAACTGATTGTTAGCCCACCCCTGATCCCTTACCAACCCTTTGGCAAGGAAATCGTGGTGCGATTGTCTCACGTCACGCCATACTCGACATTTCCTTTGAATTAAAACCAAAATACAACTGGAGAAGTTTTAAAAACTAAGTAACTGTGTAGTACCATTAAAGGGGCCAACCTGTTGCAGTATAACATCAGAAACCGCACGTAATCGCAGATTTCTTCAAGCATAGGAATGCTATATTATTAGTAAGTGGGACTAATAATTTTGCATTTTTTTAGGAATCTCTTTTCAGTGAAACGGAAATTCTCATTTCGCAGAACTGGCAAACTGCTTTCACAGTAGTTCGTCGTGTGGCGGTCCGAGAATTTCAATACTTCGGATTTAAGCAACGGCTTAATTTTCGGCAAAATGGGATTCGCTAAAACAGGTAGCCACGGAAAATTTAATTTCTGCGCAAGTGACGAAACCAGCTCGGACGTACGAGGCGATTAAAGCACCTAATTACACCTAATTAGGACCCTTAAGTTCTGGACAAACTACAAACGTCAGAGTAAAGAATAATTTTATGGCTTGTAAGTAATGGAAGAAAGGTGCCATTTTGCTCAAATTTGCCTGCAACAAAAATCATCTCAAAAGTAACAATACGACTGAATTGCATATTTTATGCTTGAGAATCCAGATGGCTAAAAATAAGGGAGACACGGGGAGGGGGCAGAGGTGAGTAATGTTTTAGTCGATGCTACTATCAATGCGGCTGCCCGCTCTAATCAAAATAGCACCCGGCCTTCCCCTCCCAGCCAGTTTAGTCTAGCGTCAGAGCCAACATTATGAACTGTCAAGGTCAACAAGTAAGCAGCATTTTATGATAAAGAATTCAAGGATCCGGGTTCAGTTAATTTTCACTTACTTCCGTAAGTACTTCCCTTTGGTTGTTGGCTAAAATCGCTTATTTTATGATCTGTGCCCTGCAGTTAAGTTTAAGAAGGGTTAGAACTAGGGCGGTATCTGATCGCATTCGAACCCAACTTTCGTTCTTGTTAATGAAAACATCCTTGGCAAATGCTTTCACGGTAGTTTGTCTTGTGACGATCGAATGCACGTGTCTGTCCCTCTAAATCAATACTTCGGATTCTGAAAATCAACAAAATAGAGTCGAGGTCGTATTCCATTATACCATGCTGGGCTACGAGAGCGGGACGCGCCTGCTGGTATGAACTATGAACAAAAACATCTATGAACGACACAATTTGTCTGGCTCGCTATGCTACTGAGATATGGTGAACGTGGAGGACTATGAATGTTGCCAGTTTTCAAGGTCGCCTTGACACTGCGATGTGGTAGATGTGGATTTTGAGCGCTGATGCTAGTCAAGGTCACCAGGTCGCCCCTACATGGAATGTGAATCTTCCTCTGGGATGGGGGGGGGGGGGGGGACGCACTCCTACTTGAAGATTGCTTTCTTTGACCATCAAAGAAGGGATCGGCGAGGAAAGTTCCTAGGGGGAAGGGGGAAGAGAGACAGTTTCACCATTGGGGCATGTTAATCAGAATCGAGTTGGTCCTTTCTACGCATCTTCTATACTCTCCTACCGGATCTATGATTTTCCAGCCGACGATCACTATGGACACTACTTTCGTTCTCCCCCCCCCCCCCCCTCCAGGTACACTCATTGATCCGACGCTTCCAAAAGTTCCAATTATGAGGACAACAGCTTCTCCATCCACTCATATGGTGTTTTTAACGAAGATCCTTCGTTCCTTGTACCATTATCTCCCCGCTGTGTTTTGCCGCCCGACGATTGATCATGCAGCGCGCGGGGGGGCGGCCCCGTGCGCTACGTTCGTAAGTTTGGGTCTACTTTGCACCTGGACCCCTTCCATCTTCCTCAATCACAGGTTTTATTTTGGCAGGTGCTGGTTTGGAAGGTCTTCTCCACAAAGATGAGCAGCGTCTGTCCATTGGTGCCCCGCTCACGGTTCCTAAACAGATTTCGGGGCCTTGGACTTATTGCAACAGCGGGTCCCCCCCCCCCCCCACCCTACTAAAATCGAAAAAAGTTACAGTATGGTTTAATATTCGTCGGCCACAATTGTGCTTAACGAATTAGTGCGAGACATTTAATGCCCGCCATATTTAATGCATGCCACTTCAAACTGATACCGTTCGGGCTCTGTACGGCTACCCAAGTGATTACATCCGTTCTCCACCCTGTAATGGGATTTCTTTACCACAACCGAGTGCGCTCTCATGCCTGCCTCAACAAAAGGACCTCAAACTAGACCTTCACTTCTGACCCTCTTTGCAAGACTAGGCCTGGGCGTCAATGGTGCAAAATCTTCTCCTTGACGTAGCTTCAACAATCGTCAACTTAACGCCTGGGACTTGGTGATAGTTATGGGACAGACTGACTCATGCGCAGGTCTGGTGCCTCTGGGTGCATGGAGGGCCTGGCAGGAGGACATGGTTCTGTAGATGAATGGTTCCCAGCTATCTTCGGAAGACGAGATACCTTTGACCAACCTTCCTCGCCGATCCCTTCTTTGATGGTCAAAGAAAGCAATCTTCAAGCAGGAGTGCGGTCCACCCCCCCTCCCCCATCCCACCGTGTTCCGGATCTTCTATTCGTGGACTCCTCAACGTCATGCTGGGGAACTTACCTAGATGTGTACTCGGGTTTGGAATTATGTCAGAATAGGATATAACTAGCTGGTAACCCGTCTAACTCCTCAACGTAACCCATGGCACTAAAGATGCGTGCTGTCAGTACGAGTCTGTCTGCGGCTTCCATCACCCCGACTGCAGAAGTTCCGCTCTAGAGCTCCTCTCCCTCGTGGTTCCAAGGCTTAACCGAAGACCAAATCCTCCGTGTTAAGCCTTGACGCATGCGTAATACATGTCTTGGGGTGTATGGTTGACTGGCCTGCTTTACTTGTGTGTATTTCTGAAGTTGGTAACGGTTAAGTCAGTTGCTTTAGGTTTGGTCAGGGAAACGACTTCCAGTTTATGTTTGGACAAAACAAAGAACATGCAAAAGCACAATTGCAGCGGCGTTTAGTCTGCATTTAGTTTGCGGCTAAGTGCTTGTCTCATCTTTTGGTGTTGACTGGTTCCCAATTTGGGGAGATGGCGCTCATGTTCCCGTCTCCTGCGTTCCCGTTGTTGGACTTCCAAAACTGGTCGTACTATGTTTTGAAAATTGTCGTCCAAATTATTGTAGGGGGCAGTGGCGACGTTAACATTTTTGGTAAAAGAAGTGGCCACTGCAAGCTGTTTCCCCGCACTCAAGTGCTGAAGATGCCTCTCATGAGTTATTTCTCAGGCGGCATTGCTGTCTCTGATGACGACTATGATGGTGATGATAGTCCTCGCTTGCTTACATAATGTAGATAAATTCCCCTGGTCTGTGAAGCAGCGTAGTATAGTTTCTCACTACCCTGGCTGACACAGACTGGTAGGGACTCTACCTGGGTCTCCTTTCCACTCGCCTTCCAGATCAAATCCTTCAGGCAACTAGACCGAGTTCTGCCACCGCTCTGCCACCACGACCACTAAGACATAGGTGTTTCGATAATTTAAAAGTTAATTGCTTTACGTAAGTGTTGGCGTGCATATGACAACTTGAGAGTTAAAGCCCTAATCAGACAGAAGAAAATTGTGTGCGAAACGATGCGCCACTACGTGCTTGCAAGGTCAAAATTGCTGCACTCCAAGTCGTGAGTGTGGCGTTTATTGACCGATTTTTGACGTCTTTAGTAAACCATGCAAACCATCCGTCTTTAGTAAACCATCCTGCGACGTCATGCAGCCGCGAGCAGCCAGTCTGGTTAGGGCTTTAGCATTACTAATCGGATTACACAATTTTATTTTATTCTCCATTTTCCTTTTGACGAGATAGTCAGGGAGAGTTGTTACATTTTAGGAGCTACTTTAGAAAATTTGCCCAAGTCTGGTTTTTTGATTGCAATAGCTTAACATCATCTACTGTTAAATTTTACTTGTCGCCAAAATTGTCCACCCCTGCTTATGTCTGCCATCTTGTTTTTCAAAATGGTCACATCCGAACACCTAAAATACGTTATAACTCTACTCTAATTTCAACTAGACACTTACTTCGTCTTTAAGTCTACAATTCACATTTTCGATGCAGAGGATCATGAAAATGACGTTAAGGCAATCCAAGATGGCGGGCATTAAATATCAAAATGGCCGCTCCAAACATCTAAAAAACACGTAATAACTAGACTTTAAATTCACCTAGGGAACTCGTTTTTGAGTCTACACTCTCATTAAAGTTTAGATGTGTAGGATCGTAACAAAAATGACACTCTATGCAAGATGGCGGAATTGAATATCAAAATGGCCACCTCCAAGCACTTAAAATACAATACAACTCGACTTTAAATTCCGCTAGATAGTAGGGTAGGGGAGATGTAAAGAATGCGAATTTATTTCACATCTGTCAACCAATGTGCCCCTTTGGTTTCAGTTAGTACATGGGTTGGGTAGAGGAGTCTAAAATTCCCAGGACACAAATTTTCATGCCCCCTTCCCCAACCCCCTTCCCCCCCCCCCCCCCCCCCAAAAAAAAAAAAGGGGGTGGGATGGTTTTTTTGGCTGTACCTCTTTACCGTCAACAAATCAAAAGCATAATATAAAGCAAAAACGTTCAGCACATAATTATGGACAGGAAAAGTGGTATACATCTTTTATGTAAACGCAACCCTTGTACCCCAAAATCTTATTTAAAGTTTATCACCCTTAATTTGCGTGAAAGCTCCTTTTTTCAATTGATTGTAATAAAGATTTTTGTGTTCAAATTGCTCTTGCGAGCCCTCTAATAGCCCGAAGTGGACATCCTATGATTTTCTATTCTTTCCATCAATTTTAACAAAAATTGTTTACCTTCGATAAGGACCATCCTACGCCCATTTAAGAGTTAAGAGGTAATGGCGTAGTGGCAAAAGCGTATGGTGATTTTTCGAATTTAAGGCGCTCTTTCGAGCTTTCTAATAGCCCAAAATGTACATGATTAGCATTTTCTGGAAGGTGGACATCTATTTTTTCCATCAATTCTAACCGAAACTGTTCACGTTAGATAGCGCCCACCCTACGCCCATTTAAAGGTTAAGAAGTAATGGTGTAGCGGCAAAAACGTATGGTGATTTTCAAATTCAAAGTGCTCTTGTGAGCCGTCTAATAGCCCAAAATGGACATGCTTAGGATTTTCTGAAAGGTGGTGATCTATCTTTTACATTAATTTTAACCGAAATTGTTTAGCTTAGATACGGAACTTCCTATAACCATTTAAAGGTTAGGAGGTAATGGCGTGGTGGCGAAAGCGTATGGTGATTTTCGAATTCAAAGTGCTCTTACGAGCTGTTTAATAGCCCAAACTGAACATGTTTAGGATATTCTGAAAGGTGAGGAGCTATTCTTTCCATCAATTCAAACCGAAGTTGTTAGCTTAAAAAGGGACAGTCCTACGCCCATTTAAAGGTGAAGAGGTAATGGCATCATGGCGAAAGCGTATGGTGATTTTGTAATTCGAAGTGCTCTTGCGAGCTTTCTAATAACCCGAAATGGACAAGCTTAAGATTTTATGAAAGCCCATAAAGGTGAAGAGCTATTCTTTCCATCAATTCTAACCGAAGTTGTTAGCTTAGAAAGGGACAGTCCTATGCCCATTTAAAGGTGAAGCGGTAATGGCGTAGCGACGAAAGTGTATGGTGATTTTCGAATTCAAAGTGCTCTTATGAGCCCTCTACTAGCCCAAAATGGACATGCTTAGGAATTTCTGACAACAGAAAAGTGACAATTGTCTAAGAAACTGAGAGAAGATGCCAACGTTCTTGCTCCTTCCGGTTCAACAACCTCATCAAAGTCCTGTGGAATGACTGCACCGTCAGAAAAGGTGTTAAACGTACACTCTTCTGCGTCAGGAGTCAGCAGACACCCCGAAAACACAACGTGATTCTCCATATTGTGGCAGTGTGCAACCAGTACGTGAGCAAGTGCGAGACTATCCACCCCTAACGTCCTCTTCTCCTCCCTGGATGGCGATGTCCTCTTCACCCCTTCTTCTCTACTTCAAGATGGCGGCGACCTCTTCTCCTCTTGTACCAGTCTTCTCCTCTTGTACCAGTCTTCTCCTCTTGTACCAGTCTTCTCCTCTTGTACCAGTCTTCTCCTCTTGTACCAGTCTTCTCCTCTTGTACCAGTCTTCTCCTCTTGTACCAGTCTTCTCCTCTT
>JAHWFP010072252.1:0-16401 GCA_023313725.1 Lithobius niger | reverse complement strand
CCCCCCCCAAGGGACGTCGCTTTGCCAGGGCTATTAATTGGCGATTTACGGTACATAAATTGCATTGACACCAATATGATTTAAAAAATATATACATACGTTGACTAGTGATGTGTTCTGATCGTCTATTCTGTGGACTATAAAATTAATGATGAGTGAATTACAAATATAATTTGGCATAATTTCAAGCTGGAGTCGCAAAATATCACTTAAGGCAGTATGGAATTTTCTCAGGACACCTGAAGTCGAGTATTTTATTAACTAGGCATAAATAAATTGAGTTACTGCAGATCACAATAACTATAGGACGATCGAGAGACACTGCAGTATGTTTCCCATATTAAGGGCTAGTGGCCCCGAGCACTGAACAACACAAAGTCTTTTGCCATAATACCTATAGCAAAAGTTTTTACTGTAAAGAAAACAGAAAGTAATTACAAACGGTAAAAAAAAAATCTGCTGCCAATTTCACATGTTTTGAAACAAGGCGCTCACTTCTTTCATCATTTTTGCAACAAATATCGAACGTGACGTCAGGTATTAGGGCGCGTTTACGCAACCACTCGCCTTTGCATTCTCGCAGCTAGAAGCTATCTGAAAATTGCAACATGGTGACGGTTTTAGCTCTGAAAGCTCACAACGAAATGCGTCAATAATTGAGTTTAGATGCGATTTGGAAAATGGTTTCGTCAGGAGGAATTCTTTATCTTACTGTCACAAATTATAAGACTGTAAGCATTTCCTCAAACGACGTCGGATTTATCTCACCCAGGAAGTGTTGTTACCATGGCAACGATAATAGTTGCCATCGCGATTAAGTTTAAGCTGCGAGTCGTGGTGTAAACGCGCCCTCCATCAGACGCGTTCGTAAAGATCGATGTTGGATCCGGTCGCTCTCTTCGGTGCTCGCTTGCTTTGGTGATGTTCACTTGCTTCACATTCAGGAAATAAGCTAGCCGAGATAATTCCTTTCGAAGTCGCTGCGTAAATAGGCCTAAGGGCGCATTTACGCTTCGACTCTTCAATATAAATATCCTCGCTCATGAGCTCTCACTCAATTAGTGCTTAATTATTCGGTGGATGCTTCTCGCCGTCACCGAATTTCTCCTTCGAATTGTCAATTCCCAGGTCCCAGTATCCATGGTAACTAGCATATGTAGACACTATAATCGTGTGCCGGGACACAAAGATTGATGTAATTGGCATGACGGCTTCGACAAGAAAACAATCCGTATACTGCAGTACAAAATGGTAAACCTATTTCTGAATGCCTTCGATGTTTATTTGATTCGACCAAGGCTTCCTTATATATTATAGGGCTTAGCCTTAGAAATTCGACGCGTCGTCCACTTAGCCTCCGATTCTGCCACCTGCCGCGCTGCAAACACTTCAAAAAGGAACTGCTCATGCGGACTGATCGAGATACTCGTGACGCGAGATACGCGCATTTTAAACTGAAAACACTGCATTGACACTAAATTATTAAAATTTAACAGCGATGGCTTCTTGCTACGTACCTCTTTGTCCACTCGACGTCAAAATAAAGCCTCCGGAGGTATAATTTCATACTGTATTGCGCTATTGCGTTTTCCTATTTTCATTAAAAATGTATTAAACGATCTACGTAGCAATAAATCTTCCGAAAATTTCAAGGGGAGACACCATTACTGTTAAATAATGTTTGTTTAGTGCTGCAACACCGGTAAATACAATAATGAGTAGATTGCCACGTTCTTGTGCGTCCCGCTAACACTAATCAGTGCGCTGATTGGGGTAGTTCGTTCTTCGTGCTTTCACTTCAGCGTATCTATTGTAAGCCTCCGGAGGTTTTAATTCATGAATTTCAAACAGAAGAAGAGCCACCAACGTACTGTACTGTGTACTACGCTACGGCGTTTTCAATTCTCATTAAAAATGTGTTAAACGATCCTTTGGTGTAGCAGTAAATCGTTCGAAGACTTCAAGAATGGTCACCATTACCGTAAAATAACGTTGGTTTAGTGCTGCGATACCTGTAAATACAATAATGAGAAGATTACCACGTTGTTGTTGGTCCTGCTAACACTAATCCGTGCTATGATATGGGCACTTTCAGCGCGCCTCGCAGCTTGGTGTTGAGATGGCAGCACCTAGCAAACACACTCTACTCTGATTTTAGAGTGTGGCACGGGAATTCCTGGACTGATTTGGCTTGTTCTGATGATGTATATCCGTGTAGCCGAATCCCTTTTCACCGTGAAAATGTTTCACGTCTCTCCGAAAATTAAGCTCTGATTAAAATTCGGCGAAAGGGGAATTCGCTTTTCGCCGAATCCCGTTTCGCCGATTCAAATCATTCTTAAAACATTTGACGTTGGAGAAGTTAATGATGTATTCCTAATTGGAAGGTACTTGTGAGTAGTTGCGGTTTCTGATGTTGCATGTTTAGCCGCAGCGAGTGCAGCAACGCGAGTGAGGCACATAATTTTTTGGGGAAAAAAATTTCGGCAAAACGGGAATTCCCGTTTCGCCGGAAATTAAGACACTGATTAAAATTCGGTGGCACGGGAATCGCCGAAACGGGATTCGGAAAAAAAAAACTGTCATATGCCGTTCTAATATATACGGCCTTTTATATACGGCCTTTTATATACGGCCTTTATATACGGCCTTTATATACGGCCTTTACGGCTCTGCATGGGGTCAGGAATCGGTACGAACGGTGAAACAAAACGTAGATCTTGCTGGAGAAAACTCCTTGTAACGATTCTAGACTATTCTCGTACTAAATTTGTATAGTTTCCAAGACCAGTTAATGAACTATCACTTTCCCCACGCTGAGAAGAGGTGAAGCAACTTTTCTTCGTTTCTGGGTAACGCAGGAAAGCCAAACTGTGTTGAGAAGATCTGTGTCAGTGGAAAGAGACTTTCAAGGAAGAACTTGCAGTTAAAGAACACTTTTCGAACGCCGACATTAGGCAACTACATTTCAAAGATTTTCTGTGTGAACTTCAATTCGTGGACTAAAATAGTGCCAAGGTGACCTCAGTATTAGTCTTCATGCGCAACGTATTTTTCCTTCTGTTGTAAAGCTAAATTGTATCCTGGTTGGAAACTATTAGGTGTAAACTGCCTTGTTGTTTTTCCTTAAATAGCCAATTTTAGACCAGAGATCTTCAGTCAGAGAGTGGGAGTCGAGCTGTGTAGACCCTGCTTAGTTTAAATCTGTCTCCAGTATGCTCTAGCATTCTGTACGAACTGTTCATATTGCAAGATGTAAAGCGAAAATACGCAATTCTCAGTCTTATTTATTTCAAGCTGTTGAAGTAACACTACTTTAAAGTGCAACTTCTGGGCGACAATGCTAAAGCTGTGAGAAAGGTGGCAGCATAAGATCAATCAACACGTGGATAAAAGGTACTTAGTGTGGGGCAATATTACCCAGTGTGGTGATGCGTCTCGAATACAAGCGTAAACGTATTTGTGAAAGCGTTGGGTGAAGGCGGAAAAACCGTCCTTGCAACGGGTTACCAGCTATAAGGGAGCGTTTATGCATCCACTCGCCTTTACATTCTCTCGCAGCTAGACGCTAGCTGAAAATTCCAACATGGCGGCGGTTTTAGCCCTGCCAGCTCGCCCCGAAACGAGTCAGTAAATGAGTTTAGAAGCGATTGGGAAAACTGTTTCGTCAGGCGGAATTCTTTATCTTGCTGTCACGAATTTCAAGACTGCAAGCATTTGCTCAAACGGTTTCGGGTTTAGCTAATCCAGGAAGCGTTAATTGCTGCCATGGCAACGACACCTTTGCCGTCCCCATGAAATTCCAACTGCGAGCATGCAAAGGCGGGTCGGTGCGTAAACGCGCCCTAATAGCGGTTAAATTGATGATCGTTCTTGGGAAATGTTTGTTTGGTCTGCGGGCGTTGTTGTGTCTGCTTTCCCTAACCGTTGTGGAACGTGCACGCGCGTTGTTCATCGTATAAAAAGCCTAAGTGTGCAATTAAAAGTGAGTTAAAACTTAATGAGGTGTCATGTTTGCGTTTCTATAGCCACGGCGACTCACCTTTCTGGATTTGAGTTTGCCACCTGGCCGATGAGAAATACAACTCGCTCACCGAAACCATCAGTACATGTGTGTGTATGTGGTCAAACCATTTTGCACGTAAGTTGTGGCGAATAATTGTGTTCGGGAGTTTTTAAGTTGTTTTCATTTTTAGTGTGGCGCTACACAAAGTGGGGCAAAGGAGCTTCTATTGACGAGAATTTTTTTCTCACTGAAATTTCATTTCTCCCCCAAATCCCATCCACATCAAACTTCCCACATGCATTCTATGCCGTATTTGTGGATTTAAGTTCCCAATGTATCAAAGACCACGCTAGTGGTCTGCCCGCCAAGTTCAAATGTCAGACTTCATTGTATGAAAGTCATTGTTCAATTCCTGCATTGTTGCATAGCGGCCACTAGCTTTGGTTCTTAAACAGAAACCAGAGCTGGGCGTATTCCACGATGGTGAGGATAAATACCTTATAAGCAGCGAAACAGCTTGAACTGGCCAGTGTTTGTGCCCTGAAAAGCAACAGTTGTATTTTAATCAAGTGCATGAAACTTTATCAATGTGATAAAAGTGCGTCAAGATCGTCGATTTCGGCTGACTATTACTATATTCTGACTAACTCCGCTCATATAAAATAATTTATGCGACAAATACGAATGAAATTTGGTATTCAACACCCTTTTAACTCCAATAGGTGCCTTTTATGGTTTGACGCTTGGGGAGGAATTAACCATAAAGATTGCAATCAATTGTAACTCCTTTGTATGTTGGGAAAACGCCACCTCTGATTGAAATAATCATCACTCTTTATTATTAGTTAATGAGTAGCAATGCAAACTAACTACCACAAATAATCGGCAACACGAACATCGTCGATAAAATGGATGTGCTCTTATTGTTGATGGTTAAATGCAAATCAGCGAACGCGTCGATTTTTGTGATTGACGTTCTCACTCGAGCAAAAGTAAAAAAAAAAATTAAATATCTCCGTTCCTATTCAAAAATTTTCAACCAAACTTGGCCATATGGTAGATAACTGGGCACTGGCAAAAATAAGACGCCACAAAAAACAAGATGCACTAACACTGTATTAGTAATTCGACGTGTCGTATGGTAGAATAAAAAATATCTGTAATTGACGTATGAAGTTGGAACGGCAGACATACCAACAGGACACTACTAAAAAATCTAAATGCATGGTGTACTGAGGAATATCTACTATATTGCACATTATACTAGGAAACAGGCTTTGGGCCTATTGTAGGCGGAGCGAACGGATCATCATTTCAAACTTATATTTAGTTTTTATTTTAATGACGATACCACATTTGTTAATAATTCTTAAAAATCTAGGTGCAACACCTAATGGGCCTTGTTGGGCAGTTTGCCTTTTGGTGTGACGTACTACTGTTCTTTGCTGGCCTTTTTCTTATTTTAGCCTTTTGTTTTAATGTAGGTCTATGTTACGTGTAAAATTTACGTTAACAAGCTTTTGTTTGCTCCAGCATTTAGTTTTTGTTTAGTTATTTGTAGCCTCTTTTCACACCCAACACTGAAGACGTAGGCCATCTCCCCGAGTAAAAATAAAACAGCATGTATGGCCACCGCTGTTTGAGCTCCCGCTGGCAATAATTCTTACATTGATTACAGAAACTGCTGTGCAAAATGTAGTCCTTATATTAAAATATTAATAATAAGGCGTTTAACTGCAAGCCAAACAATCCAGTACGATAGTTTTTAACAATAGTCAGAAGATTCAAAAGGTTCACAATACTGCTTTGGTATAAGATTTGACACCGCCACCAACGAAAATGTTGAGCTGGCACACCTCTATCACGCACTGCCAAGATAATATATTATTTCCAAACTATGACTGCAATAGCGTTCTCTATTATATAATCTGAAAGAAATAACCACCACAATTTAGGTTAAAAATGTGTTTGCTTTTAGACTTAGTTTTAGGCCTAATTTTTAGCGTTTAGGCCTAATATTTATCTCCGATTTAGTTTCGTTAGTAGCAGGTAACAACGGTGGTACGAGATTAGGTATTCCTTCATGCGATGCAACACGGTTTTGGTTTCGAGTCTTTACGTTACCATGGCAACCAGGAAACCGTAAACTGAGAGAGGCGGGCTTATTATTGTTTCGTGTTTCGTGCTTTCGTGTTTCGTCTGATGTTAAGATCGGTTTATAATACCGCTTGGCCTTGATACGACGATTTCAGGTTTCATATTTGGGATTCCCATCGCTAGTGTAGACACCACTTTCGTTGCCATGTTGAACTGAATAATCTCCAAAGCATTCTTTTTTCAAATGAACTAACGTGTGTCGTTAATGGAATCCTTTTGTTTTTTGTGGTTGCGTTGGTTACTGTAGTGGTTAAATGCAACGGTCAAATGATATTATTTCATTGAGTTACGTCAAAAAAGATTAATAGCTAGAAAGAAGCAACTAAAATTTAATTTGCCGTATTTTTTGAAGTTCACTGACTACCATTAGCATGGTGTATGCTTCGTCGGAATTCCTTAACTATTCACGACTCCAAATTTACAATGGTGAGTGTTAGATATTAATTCGAAAATTTTAAAATTTCTTCAGTAATAATTGTTCGATTTACGTCAAATTTTGGCTCAGCAATACTTTTGGGGGTATAAAGCGTTGTGCAAAATTTCATTTCAATCCGACCTTTCGTTTGGGCTCCACCCAGACTAAAAAAGTGCAACCAACAGACCAACAGACCAACGGACCAACGGACCAACAGACCAACGGACCAACGGACCAACCAACATTTTGCAATTTGGTGTCCGTTATAGGCTACGCTTCGCTCGTTCGCTCCGCCAATTAAAAAAAATTGTCTCGTAACTTTTGCTACTACGATACGGCAAATGAGCCAGAATCTTGTGTGCGACGATGCAATCACTGACCAGATAAGTTTTCATCGGACGCTGATATTGGTTTTCTTACAAAAAAAAACAAACTGAAAGCTTCGTTGTTTTACAGTTTCCCGTACCCGTTGTTCTTGTTCATCAGACTTTTACATTTTTTAAATCTTCGAACACCATATTTCATAAATTCAGCAGGTATAATGTGGTGGGGGAGGGGAGTAAGAGAAATCATATTGCGCTGAGGGTACGTGAGGTTGACTACTTTAAATTTATTTACACTTTTTAGATGTATTAACAAAAGTTAAAATATTCACACGAAAATTGTGACAAAGTATAACACTGCAATTTCATGTGGCCAATTTTTGTTAGATTACTCAATACAAAGTACTTGTTTTACTAGCGTTTTATAATTATCTCTATTATTATTATTTGTAATTTTAAATCTGTGGTTAAAACTAATGTCGAACCAATAAAACTTTCGTGAGTCTTCCTGTTACGATTTTTAAAAAATCTGAAAGTCAGAGGCCATTAGGAATATCCTGCCCTTCCCTCCCTCTGGCCAGTCCGTCACTGTGAAAACAGGACATCATTCGCTTTGCTCACTCGTTCAATAGGAAACAACACCACAAATACGCGTAATAAAATACAGTAATATATCACACCCGAAAAGCAGCGAGGACGGCGCAGTAATTAACAGCAAAAGTCTTATACGAGCTTCGCATTCATTGTACCGTTCAGATTCAATCATAGACATTCGGTGTACCATCCAGATCACCGCAAAGGTAAGTGATGACTCACTTTGTGTTGTTCTGCGCCATAAGAGTGGAACCATCTTGACGTACAGGATAGCCTCTATACCGACCGCAATGTTGAAGAGCTGACTTGCCGAAATGCGCAGTTACATGCCGTAATTTTTCGTATGATCGGCTTTAGGCGCACACCTTTACGCTGAGGAAGCGCTGACGTCAGCCACTGATCGTGTACTATTTGACGACGGTTTTTCGCTCAAGAGACCTTTTTAGAGGTTAGCGAACTAAAACCGCCCTAACTAAATTAACTACAGCATAATACCTTGTGTAACTGGCGCACTGCAACTCACCCACCCGCATACTTGAATTTCGCCGGATCAGAATTGAACAAATGTGCCTGGCTTTTGAGGAGATGTCGCTGACGTAAAACGGGTACCCCCGTTTTTTGGCCACAACCGCATTAATTCGACGTGTGACACGTCGAATTAAAAAAAAACTACAAAAGACGTGATATCTGATTCTAAAACAAAACCCAAAAGGGTGCAAGAACCCGCCAAATTTCAGCCAACAAAGTAGTGATATCAGAGCAAAAATGGCTGCCACCAAGTTGCTACATTGGTTGCCAAGCTAATTCCACCGACTATTACTTCGAACGTTAATGGGAAACTTAACCATTGCTACGGGTTTGCAGCTGCGGTCAGGTTTTACATTTAACCTTTGATCTAATAGTCGGTGGGATTAGCTTGGCAACTAATGTAGCGACTTGGTGGAAGTTTCTTTGAAAACATTTTGGCCTGGTTATGCTTAGTGAACATTTATAGCGACAGTTTTGCTTAAGACTAAAGAAACGCTGCCTTTCATTCGCTTCGCTCACTCAATCAGTGCATCCTGTGACTTTTATGAGAAAGCTGGTAATCCATTGGTTTAAACTGCCATGATATCATAATTCAAGCTGTCTATGAGCCCCATGATGAGTAAGGGCACGTTTACGCAACCACTCGCTTTTGCATTCTCGCAGCTAGAAGCTAGAAATCATCTCAAATTCCAACATGGAGGCGGATTTATGTCTGCCGCCGCGCAACGAAAACAGCAAATAACGTGAGTTCAAAAGCGTTTGGGAAAATTGTTTCTTCGTGAGGAATTCTTTATATTATTCGCACGGAATATAAGACTGCAAGTATGTACTCAAACAATGTCGGATTTAGCTAATCCATTTAGCGTTGTTACCATGGCAATGTCACCTTTGCCATCGCGATTGAGTTCTAGCTGCGAGAATGCAAAGGAGAGTTGTTGCGTGAACGCACCCTAAGGCAGTATTAACTTGAAGACTTAATAGGTTGAATTTTTTTTTTCCTTTCCAAACCCCATCACCTCCAGTGATGTTAATTTAATAAAGCCAAACAAAACTGGGTGATGATTTTTCTTACGGGTTTGAATTCTTAAATGCATTTTTGCACAGCTGGCTATCAAACGCCGATTTTCGATCGCTTCGCTCTGCCAGAAATAAATAAATTACAAATAAAATCGTCAAGTGTGGCGTAAAAAAAGGGTTCCATGATTGAAGTTTCACTTTACCTGTTAAAATGTACACGGATAAAAATTGATGATTTTTAATAAGCAAATAAAAAGCACAACGGCACTTAAGCAGATACTATTTCTCAATTGTACATTTGCTTATTCCAATTAAAAATCATCAACCTTTATCCGTACATTGACGCCTTTTTAATTCGACGTGTCACACGTCGAATTAATGTGGTTGTGGCCAAAAAACGGGTGGACGCGATTTACGTCAGCGACATATCCTCAAAAACCAGACACATTTGACCAATTCTGATCCGACGAAATTCAAGTATGTGGGTGGGTCACTTGCAGTGCGCAAGTGCAAAAGGTATTATGTTCCACAGAATATACATATTTGAAGTATAATAACCTCTAACAAGGTCCTTCAGCGAAAAACCGTCGCCCGATAGTATACGATCTGTGGATGACGTCAGCCAAATGTCATCGTAAAGGTGTGCGCTCATGCGAAAAATTGCGGCCTTTAACTGCGCATTTCGGCAAGTCAGCTCTTCAAATTGCGGTCGGTTAGAGACTAGGCACAGACATCGAGATGGCATCATCTCTTATCACGAAGTACAATACAAAGTGAGTCACCCAGCGGTAATCAGGATGGTACACCGAATTTGTACGCTGATATCTGGACGATACATTGACTGCGAGGCGCGCATAGCCTCGGTGCTTTCCGGGTGCGATATATTATAGTATTTTATTACGCTTATTTGTAGTGTTGTTTCTTATTGAACGAGTGAACAAAGCGAATGATGTCCTATTTTTACAGTGGCGGACTGGCCAGAGAGGGAAGGGCGGATATCCCTCCTGGTCACTAATTCTCCGATTAAAAAAAAAATCTGTAACAGGAAGACTCACGCAAGTTTTATTGGTTCGATATTAGTTTTACCAACAGGTTTAGAATTACAAATAATAATAATAATAAAGATAATTATAAAATGCTAGTAAAACAAGTACTTTGTATTGAGTAATCTAACAAAAATTGGCCACATGAAATTGCAGTGTCATATTCAATATGGAATTTGTCACAATTTTCGTGTGAATATTTTAACTTTTGTTAATACACCTAAAAAGTGTAAATAAATTTAAAGTAGTCAACCTCACGTACCCTCAGCGCAACATGACTTCTACTCCCCCACCCCCCAAATTACCTGCTGAATTTACTGAAAATATGGTGTTCGAAGATTTAAAAAATGTAAAAGTCGGATGTACAAGAACAAAGGGAACGGGAAACTGTAAGAGTACCAATATCAGCGTCCGATGAAAACTTACCTGGTCAGTGATTGCATCGTCGCACACAAGATTCTGGCTCATTTGCCATATCATAGTAGCAAAAGTTACGAGACAATTTTTTTTAAATATAATGTGCAATGTAGTAGATATTCTTCAACCACGCATTCAGATTTTTTAGTAGTGTCCTGTTGGTATGTCTGCCGTTACAACTGCATACATCAATTACACATTTTTCTTTATTCTGCCATACAACACGTCGAATTGCTAATGCAGTGTAGTGCATCCCTGTTTCTTTTCTAATTTGTTTATGAAAAAAAAAATGCAGGCAAAAGGAAATTTGATACCTGCTAATGAATTGTAAACTATGTAAACTGTAATTTCGTCAGTTGTCTTCTGTTTGAATTGTGCTAAAAAAAATGCTTTCCTTCCTTTATTTATAGGTTGCTGGCCTATAGAAGTACGACAGCTTCAAGTACTACTAGGACAATAATGAAACAGCAAACGTGATCATGGCTTGGTGGTAAGTGTGCTTTCGTTTCGATTTTGGTGCGGGTTTCAAGGATAGTGTTATTTTTATCGCCATTTGGCGAGCCATTGCCGAAATATGTGATGGGTATGTCTAGGGGACGGTTTTTTTTTGGGGGGGGGGGGATGGGGAGGGGGGACAGTTGCATCTTCATTCAAGCTTCAGATTATAATTGTTCATTGGTCGACACTTAACTAGTGTGGTTATTAACTTATTCGCTAATTTTCTGTTTCTAGGCTTCTAGGCCAAACGGGATTTTTTGGGGGATTTCCCTCCCACTCTCCAACGGTGGAGAGATGGTAAGGGGTAAATTAACCTAGGGGAAAGAGAAACCCGAGGTGGTCGAACCCTGGGGGTTTTGGGGAAATCCCCAGGGATTTTGAAAAGTTAAAAGTGGTGAGATATGCTCTTGTGCAAGTCGAGGGGAAGGAACCCATGGGGGTTTAGTTAAAGCTCCCTCGGATGCATAACTCACTACATCATTTTCCCCTGGGATATTAGAGGGTGGAATATTTTCCCTAGAGGTTTCTACTCTATACTTTCCCGGGGTTCAGCACAAAATCCCTGGGGTTCGACCACCTCGACTTTTCCCTCCCCTTCTGTTTTCCCCCTGACCATAGCTCACCTTTTTGCAACCCCAGGGTTTTTTCACCCAGGGAAAACGAAAACCCCGTGCCATATCTCTGCAGTGCAAAAGGTGGTTGTGATGGTCGAGTTTTGTATTACTTCTGTTTTGGGAAATGAAAGGGATGTTTCGGAAGAGTGAAATAGCAACATTGGACAGAGAAAAATGAAGAAAAAAAAAAACAAACAGAAAAACGTTCAATCATTAGCCGTCGGGCACCATGAAAACAAGGGAGTTAAACAACCGCCATCACATCCTTTCATCCACCATCTCGTACACTCAAAACTCGCCCTCAAATGGCGCCAATCCCTCAAGTGACAACAGCGCTAGAGAATAAAGATCAGTGGTCACGCGCGCGTTTTTCAAAAACTAACAATGACCGGACCGAGGCATTCGCAGGAATCCTGATGCAGATGGTCGGCGTTTGAACACATAACAACTAGTGTTTAAATGCTAGAAAATTAGCAGCGACGTAAATTGGTTTGAATCAATATTGAAGTTCGAGTATTTGCATAAATCATGAGAAATATGGTGCCCCAGTTTAATGTTAAAGGGAAACGCACGATACATTAGAAAGTTAACTAGATAGTGAATCTTTCCTCTTCCAAGCCTATGCGGTCCCCTGGCGGTAGTTGCGGATACCAACCCCTAGGGTTGGGAAGTTTTTGACATGGTTTTAACCGTCATGCCAAAAACCCTTTTTTGGCACGTGGGTTTTTGACATGTCAAAAACTGCTGAAATACTGCATTTTAGTCACACACAAAAAATGTAAATAAATAAGAAAATTATAACGATTAAAACTTGTTTACTGGGAACATAATTGAATAGTTTTAAAAGCCATTATGCCACGTGTGTTTTGTATGGCTGGTAATTAGGTCCAATCAGTAACTCCATTGAAATTGTTTCACACTGTTTAAGAAGTCATTATTATAATTAAAATTAAAGAACTTTGAAGTTTTGACTTTAAGTTCATTAAAGAGCTCTCTATAATACTTCTGTTTCATTAAGTTTGAGCAGTTCAAACCTGATTTTATTGGTTTTCGACACTTCTTGACAGTTTTTTATGCTTTTTGACGGTTTTCGAAGATTTTTCTCAGGGTTTTTGACATGTCACGGCAAAATCCAACCCTGCTAACGCCTCTGCTAACGTTTTTTCATGCGAAACAGCACGGAGACAAAACAATACCTGCTGGGCTTCGTATGAGCTTGGAAGAGTCAAGCAGCCGTGCGTTTCTTTTTCGTCTAGCAATTTAGCGAAACAAGAATATGGTTCGCGATTCACGTTAAACTGCGGGTAGATAAACGGGATTTGGTTTGTGTGTATTGCTTACTACTGATGTTGATGTTACAGCACACTCCTGTTTCACTAAATTGCACGATGGAAAAGAAACACACGGCAACCTTAATAACCAGACTGCCCATCGCTGTTGCATGGTGACGCGTACCAAATTCGATCCTTAAACGCAACACTAATCGCACGATTGCAGCAATATTGACCTTGTAGGCACGTAGTAACGTGTCACTTTGCAGGAAATTTTCTTGTGTCTGGAGAGGGCTTGTCTGGAAAGGGCTTCAAGTCCTGATCAGGCTGGCTACTCGCGGCTGCATGGTGTCGCAGGGTGGTTTGCCAAAGATGTCAAAATGTGTCAATAAACGCCACACTCACTGCTTGAGTGCATCAATTTTGACCTTGTAGGCACGTAGTAACGCACCACTTCGCAAGAAATTTTCTTCTGTTTGAGAGGGCAGGAAAAAATTTAGTAAAAAGCGATGCATTACTACGTGCCTACAAGGTCAAAATTGCTGCAATCGTACGGTTGGTGTTGTGTTTAAAAACTGATGTTGACGTCTTTGGTAAACCATCCTATGGCGCCATGCAGCCGCGAGTAGCCAGTCTGGTCAGGACTTTATAAAGACACCCGCGCACACGGCGGCCAGTGGTCGTCGCAGCCAAAAAACAAAGCAACGTGCCGCGCGGTCACGTTCGTTTTTCATTGATAATTCTCGATCAAGTGGTGAAAAATGAACACGGACCAAGTATGGTCGCCCTGTGGTTGCCTGCACGCTGCCCGGGATCCCAGTGCCCACCGCAACTGGCTGGCCGCGACGGCCAAGTGCACGTTGCTACATATACCGTGAGCATTCTCGTTGGCCGCGGCGACCTGGCCACGCGGCTTGGCCGCCATGTGCACAGGTGCCCTAAGATGCGACATCACCTCAGAAACGAGATGCACATCAACATTTCTCGATGCATCACCCGAGTTATTCACCTGCCGTCAGTATTAAGACCTTTACTGTAAATCCATTTAAAGTGTGGTGCCGTAGTTCTGGTTCTATTTTACGAGCACTCCACCAGTAAATTCGTTTCTGGCGCTACTATAGGGCCCATTTTTTCAAGGACTCGCCTTTGCATTTTCGAAGCTACAAGCTAGAAACCATTTGAAATTTGGGCTTATTTATGCAACTACTCGCCTTTTTGCAGCCAGAAGCTAGAAATCTGAAATTCGAAAATGGCACTGGTTTTAGCTCTACCGGCTCGGAACGAAAACAGTCAATATGTGTGTTCAGAAGCGAGTGGGAAAATTGTTTCGTCAGGAAAAATTCTTTATCCTATTGTCATTTGTCACGGATTATAGGACTGCAAGGATATACTCAAATGATGTCCCGATTTAGCTAATCCATAGATAGCGTTGTTACCACGGTACGGCAACGACTCCTTTGCCATCACGATTAAATTCTAGCTGCGAAAATGCAAGTGCGAGTCGTTGAGTAAACGCGCCCTTACTTACAACATTGCGGCTGTTTTAGCCCTGCCTGCAGGCTCGCAGCGAAAACACTCAAAATAAGAGTTCAGAATCGAATAGGAAAATTGTTTCATCAGGAGGAATCCTTTATCTTATTGTAAAGGATTATACGATTGCAAACATTTACTCAAACGATGTCGGATGTTGCTAATCTAGGTAGCGTTGTTACCACGGCGATGACGTGTTTGCCATCGCGATGAAATTCTAGCTGCGAGAATGCAAAGGCGAGTCGTTGCGTAAATGCCCCCCTTATATTTGTTTGTGGTACACGCAAACGTTTGGTATGAACAGGTCGACTGAGATCTAGACACACGCTAGTGTGTCGCGCCAAGTTAGGCAACAAACATCACAACAAACATCACATCAATTCAATTGTCGAGGTTGTAAACCATTGTAGCGCGACGCCATTGCGTCAGTGTCTTATATCTTGAAGCATAGTTGGGCAAATTTCAGGTACTTGGGGAAAAATAATAATGCGGTACAAAAGAGTCGTATTCCTAAACTCAATGCGCAGCGCGGTTCACATCGCGTGCGCATCGTGACTGTGACGTCATCGTGTGCCATGTGGCCGCTGCGTATTTTTACCGCACGTTGCGTATCGCGCCAAGTTTAGGAACTACAAATTCATTGTTTAAAATTGCGGCGCAGGTGAATCGCGATCGTGTTTCCAACAATTTTGACATTGCAACGGCATCTCAACCCTTCAAATGCCAGTAGATGATCATGTTCAACTTGTTTTACTAACTGCTTTGAATTTCAAGCTTCCATTAAAAGCCAAGTGACGCAAAGTAGAAAACTTCGTGGTCGCGGTGGTGCTGTCAGCCATTTTGTTTAGTAGCGTACGCTCGCGATGCACCTCGGTTTAGCGTATCGTCGGAGGCGGTGCGCAGTGCGTTGCGCATGGCGTTTCTCTCATGTTCCCAAACCGCGCGCACGCCAATGCGCAACCTTTAGGAACGATTTCGTGGCCAGCACGCGTGCGCAGCGTGGTGCGCAACGTTTAGGAATACGACTAAGCTTAAATTGTGTTGAAATCGAGAGCAATGACCCACCTGACAATAATTAACTCGTGTTTGAATGCCAGCTACGCTGCTTTCAATGCAAGATCTGCCTCTCAATAACGTTGAAAATCCCATAGGGTGATTATTCATCGATTCCGAGATAACGGGAAGGCTTCCAGCTATGAAATTGGACGAATGGGTGCAGTACAATACGAACTGCGTACCTTTTATGGTTTGGAGCCTGGGGGCGTAACAGGGATGGCGTGGGAGGGCGCGTAAGTACGAAAATATTGTTATAACCATTGTTAGTATTGTCGGCATCGTCTCTCATTGGAGGGACAATGAGAACGTGTATACTGACGTACGTGCTTAGGCACACACTAGTGTATCACGATAAATCTAAACAACGTTGCAAAGAAATTGTATTCACGTCCAATTCACGAAAAATAAACCAAGTGTAAAAACAAAGCAAAATAAACAAAACCAAAAACTGGTAAGGAGGCCACCAAGTTGAGTGGTTCGGCCCTTCAAAGGAGTGATATCAACACACCAAAACTAACTAAATACAACAAATTACAACAAAATTAAAACCAAACCAAAAGCCAATAAAGAGATGACTAAGTTGAGGATGGTTCGGCCTATAGGCCAAAGGTAGTTGCAAATTGTTGAAAACCAATTTCTTGTTGACGTGGCGCTTTATTACTCATCTTCACGGTAGTGGAGTTGAGTCAATACACAATTAAAAAAAAAAGGAGTGATATCATATCAAAAACCAAAACTGGTAAAAGGGACCGCCAAGTTTAGAATGGTTCGGCCCTTCAAAGGAGTGATATCAACACACCAAAACATTCGCCAACTTAATCGCACCGCTTAATAATTCGAAGGTTAAATGAAAACTTGAACATTGCTACCGAAAGTAGCAATGTTCTAGTTTTCATTTAACTTTCGAATTATTAAGCGGTGCGATTAAGTTG
>JAHWFP010072251.1:148759-171106 GCA_023313725.1 Lithobius niger | reverse complement strand
TTTTGCAGGAGGTACAGATGTATGACAAGATTTAGATTAGGGGTTTGGATAACACCTCTGTAATGTGTGGTGCAGTGGCAACCCGGACCACTGCACTGTGACTGAGGTTGGCGCTAATGACCAAGTTGTCGACGCGCCATTAAGCCTCAATCCCCCCCCCCTCATAAAGAAATGGTAATTTGTGCCTGTTCTTTCGTTTCTCTTCATTTATCTCATTCGCCTCATATACTACAAATTCACCAGCAATGACGATGCTAAAATATGAGTTAGAGGCTAAGATGGCCGTAGTCAGAAATTTGTTTTTCACCCACAGCGGTAACCAACCTTGGCAAGTGTTTTAGTGTATTTATTAGACATAATAATTAGGTACACGAGTAAACTAGGTAAGGTGCACCCCACCTCCCCATACTGGTGATTAGTGTTACAGATTTACAATATAAGCCTATTTTAGTCTAAAACGTGTTTATGTAGTTTACGCTGTGCACCAACAAGCACAGCAAAATGTTGCACAGCACAATAATCCGAGCACAGGTACGCAAGTGACTGCCGCACATTACCCAAGTTTACTTCACCGAAGCGTTCAACTATTTACTCATATTGGCTGCTGTAAATGCTGTGGGCTGCCTGCCTCCCTGTATCGGCTGGCATTTAACTTTGTATTTAGTAACACTCTTGACCTTGCTTGCATAATGGTGAGCATACGCTGATGAATTCGCTGAAGCATAAGAAAATGCTCAGTGAAAGAGGTTACGGAGCCCTGAGCAGTGCTTTGGGCTGATGTGAGACGAGGTACTGGATCACGGCTGGGGTCAATGCTGCATGACTGCAGGCAGTGAGTGAATGCTGTTGGACTACAGTGCTATGATGTGTAGAGATGCTAACACATTTTACTGCAAGACAAGAGTATTTCGCCGGAGTTGAGCTAATTTAGTTATAGTTTAGGTAAACCTATCAATTTCTGTTAAATTAACAACGATAATTAAACTACATCAGCGATATAAACTTGTCAATGACGTCAAAAAGCAACCTCAGCAACTTGTCGTTTTATCTCGTAATCTATACGTGAAACCGATAACGGTATTTGTTGTGAATTTTGTTGGTAAAACAACAGGTGGTTTCAAGAATTGCGATAACGGTAAAATTACGATAACGCGCTGTGATTTGAGGCGAAATATTAATACATGCAAGCAAGGGTTGGATTTTATAGAGCCGAATTTACGGAGAGGTCTAGGGCTCCCCAAACTTAGGGGCCCCCTGAAGGCTCCAGAGAGCTGCAATCTTAAATTTTAATTCCAGTCACAATTTAATTAACTATAAATCCATAACAGTCTTATGGATGTAACGTTAGTGTGGTGATTCGTCCCCCCCCCCCCAACTCCTTTTAAATGTGAATTGACAGTAACAGGAGCAGCATAAAGAATTGCTTGCAGGGGTAGACGGAGTGTCCATGGTGACATGACCGCATACTCCATCTCACGTTGTGGGTCGCGATCCCATCTAGTTATGGAACGACTCGTCACTGGGATAACCGACGATAAAATACGCTGTATATGTCTTAACCTAATAAATGGGTACGAAAAATGACACTCATACTTCGCGTGCCAATTCTCGTGATCAACGTTGATCGACGCCGAAGCGATCGCATTTGAGGCTTCGGGATTGACATTCATGGGTTACCAAATAATACGAATATCTTAAGAACACAAAATAAAATTGTGAAACTGATTTTCCGAAACAACACTTAATGAGGAAACATGCCATGTAATGCAGAAATATAAGATACTGAATCTAAACAGCTTAAAGGCGCCTGTTCACGATTTCGGTAGCGTTGCCCATATTCTAAACACAGCATCCACGTTCCAGATTCTCCGTCATCCAATAGGCTGATGTGGGTCACATGATCTCGTTTTAGCTATGAAACTCGCAGCGGTGCTGCAAATAGTGTTGTTCTTTTTTAATTTACCGCTATTTTCTTTATATTGCTCGATGATTCTGCGGTGTTGCATCTAGAAGTTGAAAAGGTGAAAAGGCGCCTTTAAGAGACAATGATATAAAATTATGAAGTACTTTTAAGCAAAGGAACACCAAATAAATTACCATTTATTTTATTAGCAATTTGAAAAGAATTCAATTAGGCATACGACACCCGCCCGGCTGGAAAACTAATTTTGGTAAAATGAAGAAAAATCATTACATTCAGTTTACTCTAAACAAATTAATAAGAAATTTAGGAACATTCTAACTTTTGGAAAGTTACCATTTTTAATATTGTTCTTACTAATGCAATCCCAACATTTAAACTAGTTTCTATCCTAGTTCAATATTAATGGTTGTTTTCGTAAAGTCGTCAATGTCTGATTTGGTGTTTTAAACGTATATTTTAAATTAAGAAGTTCAAGATTAGGTTTGTAAGTTTTTTCACTACCTGTTTTGCTAATGATGATTGGAATGACGTTTTAATTCGACGTGTCACTCTTCGAATTAATGCGATTGTGCCAAAAAAACGAGCCTCGAGCCACGAAAACTGGACACATGTGTTCATTTATGGTCAGACGAAATCAAAGTGAAAGTGTAGGTGGTTTGCAGGTTAGAAGATCAAAACATTACGTGTTTCACAGAATACGTAATTTGAGAATATTTTTAGCTAACCTCTAACAAGGTCTTTCAATGCGAAACCGTTGGCCATAATATACGCGGTGTTGTGACATAGGTGTGCGCTTAAGCAGCTTTGAACGAAAGTAGCTGCCAGCGTTTCAATTCAGGGAAAAGGGTGGATGAAGGGTTGGTCATAGGCTATTCGGGAAATGTCGGCATCCCTCGGTATTGTGACATCATCGGTAACGATGTTTGGTGTGTTGAGGTAATATATTTCTTTACATGATTTATATTCATTAAAATGAATTTGTGTACTGCTGAAAATCCAACATTCCTTGCTCGTGTAGTAATTAAAATGTAACTAACTGGTTCTTTATTATTATAATTTTATTACCTATTTTGAGATCGTTACGGAAAGAACAAATTTGCTTGACAACGCTTTAGCGTCGGTTTCTTTTTACGTTTCGTCATCAAGTGGAAGCGTTATTGCGTCACTTAAAAGGTCATCACCAGACGGCGCCATGTGCAGTCATTCCAAGTTCCACGTGCGTTTTGCGGGAGTTTTTGAAGGGAAAAACGCTCTGACTAATGAGAGTGCTGGAAGGTACTTAAAGGGGTTCAACTTGGGGACCATCACTCTACATACAACAACCACGAGCAGCACACCAGAGCAAGTGACCGTGGCTTTTTTTTTGGGTGGGGAGGGGGGAAAGAGGCATACTTAGCACTAGACTTATCCAAGCACACCAGTGCTCCATACTCCCGATTCGACCTCTCTCCGTTGGGAAATCGGGCAGCGAAATGGCCCTCGGCAGGACCACATTACGGCAGAGGTAAGTGCGTTAACGCACTGGGCAAATGCCTGAAACGTACACAAACTGGCATGCGCGTGCTGGATCTGAAGTAAGCAGGCATGGCGGTGAGGATGTGAACAGTCTAACAGCAGACCTTAATTTGGGTTGTGCGGACATACCACTGATCGCCTCTCAGGTTTCCATAAGTTATCACCTTGCAAAACATTTGGGAACCGGCCTGGTGGCATATAACTTTTTTTACACGGACCCACCGGTTCCCAAGAAAATGACGATTGTCAATCTTCCGTATTTTCCAAATTCCCTGCCTCTCTCGCGCTGTCGCGCTCGCTGCGGCTTATTACAGAACATCAGAAACATGCACGCAAAAACTTGCCCGGGCAACCGAAATCTGGCCGTCCAAAAACGTGATCCGATTGACGCCTGGGATCCGAAAGACGCCTCGGATCTGGCGGATCCGTTTAAAAAAGTTATTTGCGGCCTGGTGTGAGGCGGATCTCGTGGAGTACTAGTCCGGATGCTGTTGATTATCAACCGGAAACTGTTACCCCGGGCAAATGTGGCGACGTAAACTTCAAACAACCACGGGGATCAGTAAAACCTAACCTGGAGGAGGGTGCCAGAGTAAAACGACATGTGCTTCGTAAACCCACTTGCGATGCTGTACAAAAAATCGTGGGGCACACCTCTGCACCCTTACGGGAGCCAGTAATAGCAAAATGTCCAGCAGGCCAGTAGGATCGGTTATGTGAAATCCCAGCTGGTCAAAACGTGCCTCAAACCACAACTTCAACTTTAATATCAGATCTCAGAAAGAAACCATTTGAGTGTGATGAAGAGAATGTGTTTGACCTTAAATTTAATGCGAGAGGATGTTGTAGTCATTACTAACTTGCAGGTTTCATGCTAGACATCACCACCTAATTCACCCGGACCACTGCACTGTGACTGAGGTTGGCGCTAATGACCAAGCTGTCGACGCGCCATTAAGCCTCATCTCCCCCCCCCCACCTAATGGTAATGTACAGTTGATGTACAGTTCATGCACAGTTTGGCAGACGTAGTGATTATTTCCACACTCGATGAGTGGAGACATTTTTTGTAGAAATGGACATACATGGACCCTACCTGAAACATAAGGTGAACGCGAATGTAACAAAATGAACACTGCGCAAACCATTTTTGAATTTCCGAGTTGTGTATTGCGTAAACGGTATAGAGGTGTCATTTCATGGCGTTATGAGCTCTACTCGCAGCATTCTGGAACACTTCTATACCTCATTGCATAGCAATTGCATGCTGTCTGCGTAACGATTTCTCTTTGCATGGAGCTCAAGCTTCTCATCTTTCTGTGAATAAACTGTCGACAATCTCAACAATCTTGTTTTCGCTGCAACGGGGAGTAAGCTATTCTCTGGGTTTACAGAAAAAGTGAAGGCTTACAACAGGAATGGAGAGATATTTATTGTATTTAGCGGTGAAAATGTTCGTTTATTTTATATGCTTCATCTGACATGGATAGATTACACTTTGGCAGTTTCTGAAGGAGTGACGGTTGGACGGAATATAAAAGGGAAAAATAACATTAAAATAAACTGTTTTTCATAATATGATAATATGCACGTTTACGATTAGATGAACGATTGGCTACATATAAACATGACAGACTACCTGCTTTGTTTCATGGAAGTCCTGGTTTATTGAACTGCTTGATTTTGCTGATTTGTGTAAAGGTTTATTGATTTTATGAACACTGGTTGAATGTTGAGTATGATTCATTGACTGAACTAGGAAGTAATAAAGTGGAAATGACTGATAGCACGGGATGTTTCTTATTGAATACATTCCAACAATACTAACGTTAATCATGTGCATCTTCCCTTCTTTTTAATGAACATTGTATTTATTAATATTGCATGTGTTATATTAACGAAATCGACTTGGGTCAATTTTAAGTTATGTCATGTTACGTTCGTTATCGAACGCGGATGTATTATATTGTACGGAAAAAAACGAGAAAAGGGAAAAAATAGGAAAAGAAAAAGAAAAAATGGGAAAAAGAAAACAGTAAAACAAGAAAATAAATTATGCCTTGTAGCTAAGAAGTATTCGAAAAGGTAAAAGAAGGATTCTAAATATAGGATTCTAAATTGCTTGATACGGTCTTAGGTCAAAGACAGTGGGCAATCAAAGTTTCTTGTACATTTTGAGGGGAGGGGCGTGTAATGGTGTCATTATCGGTTAGATAATGCCTTTATTACAGCTTTATCGAAACATGCTGGCAAAACGCAGCATGCGCGGGTTAATTTGGGATTCGTCTCTTGTTTAGATCTTTGTGCATCGGAATGGTGTCAAGACCCAAACAACAGACACTTGTGAGCCAAAGGAATGGGGGACTTTCATCATTTTCGTAAAGCCCTAACCTGATTGGCTACTCGTGGCTGCATGGCTTCGCAGGATGGTTCACCAAAGACGTCAAAATTGGTCAAAAAATGCTGCACTCACTATTTGAATGCAGCAATTTTGGACTTGTAGGCACATAGTAACGCCTGGCTTCGCATCAGATTTTCTTCTGTCTGGATACGTTTTAACAGTTTCCCATGCCTACTTTCGCGCCTTTTCGGGATTCTCGGGAAAGGCCTATTGTTTTGTTGCTTCATCTTCCATTCCCACCTTCATTGACTAACTTGGGCTCGAAATTTGGGCGCCAGTCCTCGGGGGAAATTGCGTTGTGTGGTTTTAAACGCGGCCATTTTCCAAAATGGCGTGCTACGTTTTATCATTTGTTGGTTTTGTGTAAACTTTTTATGGTATTTTTTTTTATCTTTGTTTGTGACCAAGAGTGACTCAGCTCTTCTCGAAAATTAAAATTCTGTGTATGCTTTTGATTTTGGCCATCGTGGCTGAGTTGTGAGAGACCTCAGCTTGATTGCTGGAGGTTTGCGCATCTGGTCGAACCCCTGGAAAGGGGATCTTGGCAAAGTCCCCACCAGGACTGCCGATCAGGGTAGCGTGAGAGGCTACCATGCTCCTTCAGCGGCTATCGGAACTATTCTGGCCAATTCTGGACAATCTTTCGGCCCCTACGATGATCGGAGGTTTCCCGGATGGATATTTCTTCTTCTCTAAAAGTGGTAATGTTCAAAATTGAGCCGGTTCAGCCATACAAGCATTAAGTTGCTTCGGCTTACTTAAGGCTCAAAGAAATTAATTGAAAAAAAAAACCTGTCTCCAGGAACAGCCCCGTTGCGTTGCGTTGTGTGGCTCAACAAGCCGCCCACTGCACTGTGACTGAGGTTGGCGCTAATGACCAAGCTGTCGACGCGCCATTAAGCCTCATCTCCCCCCCCCCCCCCTAAAGATCAAGATTACCACTCGCCGGTCGCCATATGGCGATCAACTTTTATGTTCTGGCGATAATATAATGTTTGTCTAGTCGACAGAAGTCCGATGTGTGTCGTGTAAATTTATTGTTAAGAAATGCACAGTTTTAATTTCTAAGTTCCCTTTCGTACTCCACTGATTCTCTCGTGCAAATCATTGTCAAGAAGCGGAAGAAAAAACATCAATTTCCGTTATCCCGTTCTAGTTTCTCTTTCATTCCTAACGCTGGGTTCAAAGGTTGCCCTGAAGCGAAGTGAGAGAGCCTCCCGGGAAATTGGGAGTCGACCATTACTAAACAGTAGGGGAGTTGCGCGCTGACCACTCACTTCTTCCTGCAGAGCTCCCGCTACGAAAGCAAACACGATCGGCGCGCGTTTACGAAACGTTTGGATTGGATCCTGAGTCGCTTCACGATGAATTCCAGCAAATGTCGGGGTGGGCGAAAACGAAAACTGCAGTCACCAAGTGATGGTAACTTAGTAAAGATTTCTGCTTTTTTCAATGTACAATCCACTGATAAACAAATGGATGCTCCAACTTTACCTGCTCGTGGAGAAAGAAGGTACGTTTTCGTCATTTATAGCAAGCACGTGGCTTGCGTTTTGCGCTATTTTCATTATTACTTTTTGGCAATCTGAAATTCATTGTTATGCCCATTTTATTTATTAGTTCTTTTAAATCATTTCTGGGATACGATTTTCACATTAGTTTGCGTAGACAAGCTGCGTGTACGGCTTAACGATATTTATTTTTTTTTATTATTTTTTTTATTTCGTTGTTCTAGTAGTTCTGAAACAATCGAGGTTATCGAGAATATTGATTCCGGGCATGCAACGTCGGCAAATGATGACAACAATGAATCCGATGAACGTTTTGTTGCTGTAAACAACCAGCTGGAGCCTAACGAAGCAGTAGCAAGTAGGCCTACTAGGCCTATAATTAAAAAAGCAACAGAACGATCCTATGAGCGTCATTTACGCGAAGACTGGAAAACAGTAAAAGGAGATAAAGAAGCAACAGAGGATCGATTAAAAAATTTAGTCTTGGATGAAAAAGATCCTTGGGGGATGTGGTGCCAAGCTTGTACTAAATGGTGCCCACAAATGGGAAAAAAATACAATACAAGTTTTGTAAAAAACTGTAAAGATTTGGAACCACCTCAACGAAAAAAAGAATCCGTGGATGCCCATTTTCGCAGTAAATCTCATGGTCTATCTTGTGCGAAAGAAAGGAGTGCATCGGACGGACTGATTAATGCACCCCTTGTCAGACGTCTTACGTCAATTAACGAAGCAACATACTCCAAAATGGAGAAATTGTTTCGTATTGTATTTGCGTTTGCATTAAAGGATAGGCCATCAAGTGGATTTTCGTTTGAATGCGAATTGCAAAAACTGAATGGCGTTTCGTTGGGGGAAACCTACCAAAACGCATTTTCCTTTAATGTGTTGCTTTCATATATTAGTAATGCTCAATGTAAACAGTTGCGTGAGTGTATAAACAAATCCACATATATAAGTTTAATGACAGATGGCACAACAAGCAAACAACACAGCGAGTATGAAGGAATACTTGTTCGTTACGTTTGTCAATGTGAATCAGAACTCAAAATAAAAGTAGAATTTTTGGGTTTGGGTGAAATAGAAGACGCTGATGCGCAGGGCCTGCATAAAACCATAAGTGCTTGCATTAACAAGTTGGGTGTTCAAAATTGGGAAGACAAGTTAATTTGTTGTACTGTAGATGGAGCCTCTGTAAATCTTGGGAAACACAAAGGACTTGTCAGGCTTCTACAATCTACTGTTAATGTCCATTGCTACAATCATTTGCTTGACTTAGCAGTAAAGGAGAGTTTACGAGACAGTGATCCATGTGGAAGGGTCATCAGTGTTGTTAAAGGAATTGCCACCATGTACCACAGTTCTCCTAAGTTACAGCGAGAATTTGACAAATTAGCAGACATGTTAGAAGTTAAAAACACCATTACATTCAAACAAGTTTGTGAAACTCGCTGGGTAGATTCCCTTGATATTGCACTGAAGCCATTTATACGTAACTACGAGGTTCTTGTTACACATCTGGAGAGTGTAGTTTCAGCTGAAACTAAGCACAAGGGACAACTTAAAGCCTGTGCCAAAGGCTATTTAAATGAGTTAAAGAGCTTGGGCTTTCTTTCCTTTCTTTATGGATTTAGTGATGTAATTGCACTCCTTGCTGCCTGTTCTAGAAAGCTTGAGTTCACCAATATAACCATTAGTGATGCTTCAAGGTATGTGAAGAAACTGGAACTAGATTTGTTCGATTTCAAAAAAGGAGGGGAAGTGTTAAAGACTTTTAAACTAAGCTTGCAGGAAAGTAGTAATACTACCATCACAAACTACAAGTACAAGGGCCACGAGTTACAGGACACCACCACAAAGGGACGGCGAGGTACCGCACATTGTGCACAAATTTGTGAAAAAGATGTGGCATGTATTGCTGACAGCATGAGAGTGAACATAAAAGAGAGGTTCAAATCTACACATAATTCTGTGATTGTTCGCTGTTGCAGCGTACTAGATAACACACTGTTCCCAGCTACTGCTGATGCACTTCAAGAGCATGGAAATAATGAAATTACAGAAGTATGCGATTTGTTAGGCTTGAATGCTGAGAGAGGTTTAGAGGAGTGGCAACACATTAAAACCCTTCTGCAATCATCTGGGAAAGAATGCCTCAATTTGCTTGCTTTCCTAGAAAAACTCTGCACTGAAAGTTGGAAAGACTACGAAGTGATGAACAGTGTTGTCGTGGCACTGCTAACCATTCCTCCTTCCAATGCGCATGTGGAACGCTTGTGGAGTTCCATGAAAAACACTCTGGGAGAAAGAAGTTTACGCATGGAATCGCCAACTTTGGAAAACCGTTTAAGAATTAAATGTTGTGGAATTTCTCTAGAGAAGTTCATTCCAAAAGAAGTTATTGAAACTTGGTGGGAGGATTCCATCCGGCCGCGTCGCCCTAATTTCAAAGATAATTAGTTTCTTGTATTACTTATCAGTGACTTATGTAGGTGAGAAAATGATAAAATACTATTATTGTAGGCTATGATACCAAAATTGATACTGTGTGTATTAAATATTAAATTTTTTTCCAATGCATTTATTTTTATCATCTTCTATATTCAATTAAAAAAACCTTGTGCAGTGTTTAACTTTGAAATATGTTACTATTAGACTATTGAAGAAAATATGCGGTTTTGAAACTGCGCATTTTGTTCAATTCATATCGTCACTATATTCAAAAAAGTTCTGGCGAGTAGGCATTAAAAACTGGCGAGTAATTAATAGTAGCCTACCAGCCAGTGGCGACTAAGCAAATTTTTTAATCTTGACCTATACCCCCCCCCCTCAACAAGCCGCCCTTATAAAAGGCATGCGCCACCCACACATTTCACGCATTCTATAAGCTCAGTCTAGTCAACATCAACCAGAATAAGTAGAAGACGAAGTCTGTTTCTGTGCCCCAAATTCTGACCGTAACTCGAGTTTATCATGGAAACAGTAGTAGTATCAGTCATGAACTGCAGCTCTTCAAGTCTTCGATGCTACACTAGCTTCAGATCATAATACAATGTCTCAGTATTTTCTCATCCTTATAGTAGCCCCTCACACGTATTTATTCTACTTACGGTGGGTTGGCACTTTACATACTGGTGTGGGTCTGGTATGGGTAACTGCCACAATCACCTATTGGTGCAGGGTTCCCCTTCTTCGGGGGTTGTGTTCATTTCTGCTATGAGACTTTGGTTTATAATGTAAGCAGAAGACGCCGTCATCTTTTTTGCAAGTTGTTAATGAAACCGTCAGTATAGTTATTCCATAAACACTGCATGCATCCAATCTAATAACAGAGTTAATCCTGCTCTCAAATAAAGATTTTTTTGCTTCTTTATTAAGAATGTTTAGTGGTTTATAAAGAAGAGGTACACCGACGGCGAACTCGATTAACAAGGTTTTCAATATGTTTGGCGAATTTCCAATTTTCGTCAATTGTGACGACTGCATCGCATTGCATTCTGTAACTATAAGTAATTTAGGCATGTAATACTTTTGATTGACACATTTATTGCAGTGTATCGATTTTACTTTATTAATTTTTCATACGCGAGGTCATGATTGAAGATACCACCTGTTTTTTCTGCGCTCAGAGTCATGTGTAATTCGTTGTTTGTAAGCCATGGTGTTAAAAAGTCATTTCGTAAATTTTTAGTCATTAAATCACATTTATTATGAATTGCAATCAAGATAATATTATCTGCAGAAAGTGTAAAGTATGTATTCTATTCACCCAAAACCAAAACTGGCAGAAAAACCCGCCAAGTTTCCAAAAACGGTCGGCCTTTGAAGGTAGTGATATCATTCCACCAGGGAAAGGCCGCCAAGGTTAATCCTATTAGCCAAGTTAATCGCACATACTAATAGTTCAAAAGTTAAATGAAAACTAGAAGATTGCTACTAGCGGTAGCAATCTTCAAGTTTTCATTTAACGTGCAAAGTATTATTCGGTGCGATTAACTTGGCTAATACGATTAACCTTGGCGGCCTTTCCCTGGTGGAATGCTATCACTACCTTCAAAGGCCGACGGTTTTTGGAAACTTGGCGGGTTTTTCTACCAGTTTTGGTTTTGGGTGGATATCACAACTTTCATAGGACTGTGAACGTACATAAGGTTACACCGTCTGTTTAGGATGCTGCAATCTCATTTTTGCACACACTGACTAACAATCGCTGATTTCGTTCGCTTCGCTCACTCAATCAGCGCATCCCCTTTAGTTGTTTTGTTTACCCCTGCAACTTCCCCTTAATTTTTCAAGATTTCGTTCACATTTAGTCATGCAGAAACCCCCGAAGGTCGCTGTTACTAAAACAGCAGAACGCGAAGCATTTTTTGGGGGGTTATTAACAAAAAAAAAAACCATTAGCACGTGTATGCTCGTATTGTTGTGTAACTATCATCTAACGTGCATCCCTTTATTCTTACGCAATCCACGGCAACGTTAATGTTTCTTTATTTTGTCCTTCGTTACAATTCAGTTTTTAGTTCGTCCAGGCTTTTACAATAAATCTAAGGACCAGTTTTGATTGTTCAAGCCATTGTTGCTTAAAGTCTTTGGTTGCAACTTGGAAAAGAAACGAAATTTAAATTCGCCGGTGGCAAATTTCAAAACCCTCCCACGCATTTGTCCTGACCCCTACAACCCCCAAATAAACAAAAGGACCATCCTCAGATCACCATGCATCCGTGTGCAAAAATTCAGGTACGTAGGCCTTCTCAATTTTGCGCTAGCCATGAGCAAAAAGTCTATGGGATTTAACATGGGAAAAATCTTATTGGCTAGTCAGCTAGCTTATAAAAACAACGTTATTGACACATCTTTTTCTCTATTATTGGTGGACACTCATCCTTTAAATTTTAGTTTTTCTTAATCTCTGACCCTTCCCCTTACATTTTCCACAATTTGAAACATTTCTGTCTCATTGGGATTTATCCTCAACATGCCAAAATATGCTTTCAGTTGCATACAGTCAACAGACATGTCTGCTAGTGAGCCTCCTTTTTATCATTAACAATCAATTTTTAACAATCAGATGTCTACAATGGGATGATCTACTGTTACTTGGCGACGACACACTAGCGTGTGTCTAGACTTAAGATACTGTAGATGATAATAACAGCAATGCTTTATTAGCAACGAGCAAAGCACGTGACGTCAGATTCGTGACCGAAACTCCAGGATTCGCTCGGTGACAAAATTTCAATAAACCCTAAACGCTTTTGCTCATACTTAAAAAACTTTAAAGGGATATAGCTCCCAGCGCCATTTTTCTCGATTCTCCACATCAAGTACGGCCCCAAAGGTCTATTTACTTACCGTTAGTCTTTGCCTTGCTAAAAATCCTTTTTTAAATGTGGCGTCTATGAGATTTTCTGTTGAATATTGTTAACTATACACTATATAAGCCATTAAGTCTCAATTCCCCCCCCCCCCTGTATATAAGAACGATCCGTCACTAAATGATGCATTGCGCCTACAATAATCATGACGTTTTATCTCTGTGTGTACATCTACTAATTTTCTAATAATTACCATGAGATCTAAAATCTAATAGACTAATGCGGTAAAAATTAAAATTAATTATTCCAATAGATCGCCGAAGCAATATTATAAGATACTAGCCTAGAAAATTATAAATTGTGATTTTGAAATACGAGAATCATTCCGGTTTGTGACGACACAATCGTTGACTTGATTCTGTCTCGTGTACTATTCACAAAGCCAACCAAGACAGCAGCTATGCGAGGAACGCAGCTACCACCCCAGCCGACCTTGGCGCTGTAATTGCTCCGATGACGATCTGCGCGTAGCTGTAATTTGGCACGCGGAATGTTATAAGGCAGGCCGGGTGTCCCTTTAACTGAATCTTATGCAGTGTTACTTCACTGATGCCGACGAAATGACCAAATTAATAACAGTTTGGGTTAAATCCGAATTGTTAAGTACGGTTTTATGTATTTTAACCCTACCTTTCCCTATTGAAGACAAGCAACAACTGAGAAAGAGCACTTTGAAAAAAATTAATGATCAGTCAAACTGAAGTTAACAATTTGGTGCGTACTTTAAAAGATGGTCCGGTTGGCACTGAGGCTACAATCGTCCGAAATACAGCTGACGTCAGCACTGATTTCCTAGTGTTTATTTTCAACAGGTCTCTTAAGCTGGGGAAAGTAACTGATGATTGGTTGTTGTCAGCAGTGATGCCATTGTTTTAAAGAGGTAAAAGAAGCGACACGAAATGTTACAGGTCGGTAGCACCTAGGACGATATAGACGAGCAGATTCGTAATTTAAGGCCCAGTCATCTGTGTTACTTCCGTTGGCTATTATGGGATGGCAACCACCATTAAGGGTAGGGTTCCACTAAGGGTAGGGTTCCACTCTACCTGCAAGGTACTTACAGGAGTTCCGGCGGCTGTGTTCTCAGTATGCCGGTTATCAGCGGCTGTTTAGTGATGGGTCGAAGTCAGACGCTGGCGTGGCTTGTGCTTGTGTTTGTAAGGGAGTGACGGTTGCCCATCGCCTTCCATCAGGCTATTCTGTGTTTTCTGCAGAGCTTTTGGCTCTCGGTTTGGCGGTGGAATGGATCCTTGGCCTTCAGGGCACGCATTTCATTATCTTTAGCGATTCCATGAGTGCCCTGGAGTCCTTGGAGACTTACAATCCTCGGAACCCCTTGACACAACGTGTCCAAGCTTTGCTTTCCCGCTTGCCTGGCCAGCGGAAAACCGTGCTTTTCTGCTGGATCCCGGGCCATGTTGGGATAGGTGGAAATGAGCAAGCGGATTCTGCAGCAAAAGGGGCCCTTTCTGGCCCTCTCGGTAGGGATCTCAGCCTTGTTCCCTCGGACGCTTTTCCAACTCTGCGTCTGAGGTTACACGCTTTTTAGCAAGCCTCGTGGGATGGACAGGACGGCAATAAATTACGAGCTATTAAAGGCACTGTTGAGGAATGGCACTCGGCGTGTCGCCGCAGTCACCGTGAGGAGGTGGTGTTGGCCCGTTTGCGCATTGGTCACACTCGACTTACTCACTGTTTCCTTTTGCGGGGGGTTGACCCTCCTCAATGTTCTTGGTGTCGACGGCCACTTACAGTCCGGCACTTACTTGTTGATTGTCGCCATCTTGATGGTGTTCGTCGTCGTTTCCATCTTCCGCATGACATTGCGCGTCAGTTGGGCGATAAGTCTGTCCTCCTGTCCGGTGTTTTTCAATTTTTGCAGGAGGTGCAGATGTATGACAAGATTTAGGTTAGGGGTTTGAATAACATCTCTGTAATGTGTGGTGCAGTGGCAACCCGGACCACTGCACTGTGACTGAGGTTGGCGCTAATGACCAAGTTGTCGACGCGCCGTTAAGCCTCAATCCCCCCCCCCCCCCACCATTAAGGTTTAACATGGTGAGCAAATTCAGTCGCAGTAGCTCAAAACTGTAAAGGCACCTTTTCAACTCTTAGATACAGCACCGTAGAATTTTCGAGCAATGTAAAGAAAGCAGCGGTAAATTAAAAATGGAACAACACTATTCACAGCGCCGATTTTCATAACTAAAACGAGATCACGTGACCTACATCAGCCTATTGGATGACGGAGAATCTGGAACGTGGATGCTGTGTTTAGAATATGGGCGACACGATCGTAATAATGAACAGGCGCCTTAAGCCCGACGAGCAGGGTAAAACACGCACAGCTACAGGCAAACTGTGATACTGTTTGGAAAATTTATCCTAGCACAGACAAAAGTTTGAACTAATTTTCCAATAGCTGTCCGATTTTATAAATTGATGTTTGTATCGTTTTTAAGATATACCGCGTTTTCACATTTGTGGTAGCATAGAATACCCTATCTACTTTTATGGTGGCAGCTTGCCTGTAGTATAATCGTTATCTTCATCGTACACCATGACGAAATATAGGATGTGTATTTCACGAATCTCATTCAGGCGAAAACGGTGGGGCACCATGGGCGCTCGCCATGTTTCTTCTGTTTTTAAAATTGTGTTTTAAAATTTAATTGCTGTTAAGCTCTTTACAGGACGTTACAATAATTTTGTAAATAAAATAAATAAATAAATAAATAAATAGTATGATTGGCCTCTCGCGAATCTCATTCAGACGAGAACCGGAAGTTAGTTAACGCCATGGTAAAGCCATCATGGCGTTAACTAACTTCCGGTTCTCGTCTGAACTAACTTCCGGTTCTCGTTATTTAGCGCTATTTATTTAGTTAGCGCTATCTATTTATTTAGCGATGGTGGGAATACGGAGTGTGAAGGTTTGGAATACATTGTTTCTAGTACAGTTGCGAACCCCTGGTAGGACTTATCGGGATAAGAGCATTTATCGAGCATCAAGCATTTATCGCTGATGCCAGGGGGAAGTATTTGTAAGTGCTCGTAAGATAATTTTCCATGCTGCTCAAGCATTTTACAGCATCCATCCATTGTAAAACGCTTCTTATCATTGTTTGCTAAATCAGGGGTCCCCAAACTTTTCGAACTGAGGGCCATATAGCACAATTTATCTTTCGCGGGCCAGATTATTTCTCAACTGGTCCTATATGGGTTTTTGCAGTGGCCACACCCCCCCCCCCTCCCTCCCAAGTCCAGTGAGGAGTGACCTTGCCTCATTACCAAACATTGGTTATGCTATGTTTTTGTTAATTAAGATCACAGTATTGCAGTATTTTTCCACCTCCTCCCCAAAGTTACAGTTGCTCCTCACTATTGGAAACTGTGGGCTTACATCTCTTGGCAATCCCCCCCCCCCCTCTTGGCAATTTATCGATGTAGAGATTTAAAGCAGATGCTCCAATGCAGATGCTCATCAGCCATTCCTGTGTGGTGAAGTGGCAACCCGGACCACTGCACTGTGACTGAGGTTGGCGCTAATGACCAAGCTGTCGACGCGCCATTAAGCCTCATCTCCCCCCCCCCCCCCCATTCCTGAACAAAGTCGAAATCTTTCTAATTTCGAGAAAGTAACCTTTCGCTTTATTTAGAGGAAAGGAAAATGTACCTTCAAAAGGGTAAACAACTGAAAATCGCATTTACTGAAAATAAAGCACGGACCGGATAAAAGTGCTTCGCAGGCCGCATCTGGCCCCCGGGCCGTAGTTTGGAGATCCCTGTGCTAAATGATGAAATTTTGGACAGAGAATGTTATTAAACAGGAACAGTTCGGTTTCATAAAACGTCCGTGCACGACATTTCTTTGGGTTTGGATCAAGGCTATTCAGTTTTCGTCTTCTGTACAGCCGTACCGGCTGAGAAGACTGTAACAACGACTTTGTCCGTCCGTCCGTCGCTTTTTTCAACTTCGCAACGGTACCAGATAGAGAGGACCACGGTTGACAACGTTCGATTCAGTGTCAAAAGTTAGTTTAAAAACACAGCAAATTAAAACATCGTTACTTCCTAATAGCTAATAGATTTCCTCGACGTAACTAAATTAAATAATAACATTTGATCGCCGAACTGAAATCATAAGAATAACACGCAGCCGTAAACACGAAGAGATTGTAGCGTCGTTTAAAAGTCTCGTCGCATTGTTGCATGAATTGTTGGCTTACCGTCGAACCAAATTCTCCATTAGACCTATCGGCTACTTTACGAAACTAAAATTCCAACAAAAAAATTAGGCCTAAAAACTGAAAATTATGCCTAAAATCACGTTACCATGGTAACATCAAGTTGCTACGAGTCGTTGCTGATTTCAGCAACACTACTATTTTATATGACTCCGTCTCAGTCTACATTGCGCCTCTCCCGTCACTTCCCTTCCACTGATCTACATATGTTGCACATATGAGCCCGGAGGTAGGTGCACCATGTTGCAAAAATGAATAGGTGAATGCAAAAAAATAAAACTGCAGCTGAAAATTAGGCCTACAGGCTAACTACTATGCCTAAAATGTAAAATAGGCCTAAAAGCTAACACATTTGTAACCGGCAGTTGTGATGGTTACTGCTTTTAGATTATGTAATACAGATCGCTGTTGCAGTGCGTGATAGAGGTGTGTACCTCAACATTGCAAGTGGAGGAACTGTATAGAAGACCGGGTGCTAGTCACTGCAGCAGCTTGTTTTACATAGCGAAAACGTTTGATAATGTCCCGCGCGATCTTTTACTACGGAAGATGGAGGCTTACAGCATTTCTATAATATTTATCGAGTGGTTCATGTAAAAAATAGGAGTACAACAGAGCCAGTTTCGTTTCTTTAAGTGGTTCATTTGGTTTCTTTTTTAAACTGAAGACAATTTCTATGATATGATTGACTCCTGTCAATCATGCGTGGTGACTGTCACATCTGGTATGCCTCAGGGGTCAGTATGAGGACCAATTCTTGTTTTTTTTACTTACATTAAAGGGATATACCTCCCAGCGCCATTTTTCTCCATCCTCCACGTCAAGTACCAGCCCCAAAGGTCTATTTCCTTACCATTAGTCTTTCCCTTGCTAAAGATCCTTTTTAAAATGTGGCGTCTAGGAGATTTTCTGTTGAATATAATGGAACTTTATTTACTAACGACCCATCAATAAATCATGCATTGCGCGCGTACAATAATCATGACGTTTCATCTGTGTGGGTGTACATCTACTAATTTTCCAATAATTACCATGAGATCTAAAATCTAATAGACTAATGCGGTAAAAATTAAAATTAATTATTCCAATAGATCGCCGAAGCAAAATCATAAGACACTAGTCTAGAAAATTATAAATTGTTATTTTAAAATACGAGAATCATTCCGGTTTTTGACGACACGATCAATGGGTTCACGGTGCCTGGACTATTAGGCGCAATGCCAATTGAGACAGTAGCTATGATTTTCATTGCGAGGAACGAAGCTCCCGTCTCAGTTGGCCTTAGCTGTGGTAAATACGCGGATGTGATCGTCGCGTGGGTGGCAGGCGGAAGGTTATAAGGCAGGCGGTATGTTGCTTTAAAGGCGTAAACGACCTTGTTCGCAAATGACACGCATCTTTCGGATAATTAACGTGGAACTGCATAGCCTGGTCTCCAGGAGGACTTGGACAGGGTACCCAAATTATGCGGACTTGGAAAATGTACTGAACCCAATGCTAATACACATTTCACATAAAAGGAATAACGCAAATCCTGTTTATTCTTTAAGGGAAATTGTCTTAGTGTGACCAGCTGAGAACGTTTGTGGTAAAACAAACATTGAAATCAGATTCTTTAAGAGGATCTTAAAAATGCAAGAAAAATCCAAGTCGTGATGCCGTTTTTAATACAGTGACGGACAATAAAAAAAAAATCAAAACTCTTACACCATTGCAGCTAGGTAAAACTCAAAATAACCATCTTGATAGAGCCAATCATTGAAAGTTTAATTCTGCAAGCGTCCAAGCCGTAGTGTGAAATTCAGCACAACCGTTTTGCAGCCACTGTTTGTTGTCCACTTCTCTCAGGAAGGTGATAATGTGCGCCAGCAGTGTAAATGGGCTAGTGATGTCATTGTTGCTGGAACACTCGATCCCATTAAGCCGCGCGTTCACACTGCATCCTGAAAACCGCGGTTGTGTTCTGGGTACCGCCTTACAAACCAGGTAAAATGAAAAGAGAAAAACCGACAACAGATTTTTCAAACCCCTTCCATACTGGTCCCTGACATCGGGACCAGGATCCGAACATGGGTTAATTTTTCTCTCCCTTCAACATATTCGACGCTGTAGTTGTTCCTTTTGCCTCTCCCCTCCTCCTCCTTTCCTTTTATCTCGCTATAGAGCAGTGACATTTGCCGCCATATTGGCACCAGTATGGGTTTTGGAGGGCATAACTACAAGGTGCACTACATAAAAATGGAGGGAAAAACAACGGAAGAGCGGATTTCTTAGGCTTAAAATAACGTTGTTTTCTCTGACAACAAAAATCGCGCGTTTTAGGTCTAAGAAATCACTCTTCACAGCATCGGCTTCAGTATGACGCCCTTCTGTTTCTCTCTGCAGTGCCCCTTGCAGCTAACCCATTAAGGCTCCAGCATAGAGTTATAGACAATAATACTACGTCGTGTCACTGATCTATTGTTTATCAGCACTCATGCGTAAAAACGTTTTCCTAAAGTGGGAACCCGTATGCCGACTGCATCCACACTGGAACACGGGTTCAATATCGGAATCCGAAGTCCCTTTTCGGACCAGGACGTGTTTGACCGGGTCCGGAGACCGGATCAGTGTAGACATATTAGGCTCGTGTATAAAAAAAAAACTTTCAATGATTAACATAATCGAAAATCGAAAATCAAAATAACCATCATGTTATTTTGATTTTCGATTTTCGATTATGTTTAAAAGCTATTTTTTTAAATCTGTTTTTTTTTTAAACTCAAGTTGTACGTTAATTTTGGGGTTATTTCACTGAATAATCATTAATGCCATCTGATTAATGTGATACTTGAGGCAAAATCCCCAAAACCCTTTAAATGCTCAACTTTTTCGATATACGAACTTGGCCTAAATCCACAAACAGAATACGTGTGGAAAGTTTGAAACGAATCGGACACTCACTTCAAAAGTTATCGTGTGTATACACATACAGACACAAGCACAGAATACAAAGCTCATTTATTCTAATTCGGTACCGCGCGTCACTAAAGTAGCACTTGTGATGCATAGAATGCACTTTTCGGACGTTTGATCCTACATCGTCTTCCCTAATTTTTCGCATAGAAACCGTTACAGCGTTACCTTGGAGTAATTACATGACTTCTTTACGGGAGGCGCTTGCAACCCAAAGCAACAAACATTGCGACATCATCAGTGTGGTATTTTCATTTAAGCCTTAACTGTGTACAGGGCTCACCACCTTACTCCACCTAACCATGCCGTAACTGTAAGGTCTCACGTGGCTGAGAGGGGTCAATGCGGTGTACTCAGTGGAAACGCCACAATCAGCAAAGTTGCCAGCTTGGAGTACATACAAGCAGAATGTCAACACATGTTATGACCAAACTGTCACCACGGCTACAATGGACGACTCGTTGTTGTTGTTCGAACAATGTTGTTTACGGTGGGTGTGTTAAAACAATCACGTGACCTACGCAGGCAACGAGTAGTTCACTCTTGAGCAGTTGCAATTCAACATGAGTTACTACCGGATGTTTATATAACGTCACACATGCTCAACTCACTCATGTGCCGTATAGCATGTGGAATAACGAGAGGGCGTACTTAATTCCCGTCTGGGATTGAAGCTGGATTGGATTGAGCTTAGTGCACTAGACACTATACTAAGCCGACACTACCAAGATTGTCGCCAACTTGCCACGTGAATTTCCGTCAGTGCAAGAAATATACGCCAGGGCTTGCTGGTCACCAACCCTAGACAAACTTCCTTATACTACAAAAAGGTTAAAGAAACTCGAGTCAGCAGTGATGAGTTAAGATACCATCTCGAGAATATGAGGGCAACTCAGAATATCGGTTTTAATTCCTGAAATCATGGGGTACACGTGAGTTTTTTTTTTTTTCATTATTGCTGCTCCCTCGTCACCCATGTAGTTCACAAAGTTGGCTCTATTCTACTCTTCGTTTGCTTTTAAGAAAATACAACTTATCTCATTTCTTTAAGCTTTAACTACGTTGACATAAGTGAAAACTCTCAATTTTTTTGGTAAATCTGTCTCAAACAAAACTTGTTGAGGATTCCCGCAAAGCTTTTTCGCCGTTTGAAGCCGAGTTATCAATCGCCAGATTTAACAGCGCCGCGTCGCGTATTAAATAACGCGAAGGTAAATGAAAATCTGAAAAATTATACACTGCTTAATTTTCAAGTGTTTCATTTAACGTTTGGTGGCGATTTTTTTTAATAGATGATAATAGTATATTACCAAATAAAGGCTTTAAGTTCACTTCGAAACTTGTGAAAAGCAGAGGCATACAAAATTTACAACCATAAACATATCAATTCCAACGTATAAAAAACAACGAATACAGCAGCATATGTTAAAAGTCAATACAAAAATTAAACAATTAAAAATCGCTTCAAAAACAAAACAGAAACCACACAATTACGATAAACTATGGTAACTATAAAACCTTAAAAAAGAACAAAAAATACTACTAATAATAATTAAACTAGCATAAAACTTAAATATAAAAACTTTTTAATTGTTTAAAAATGTCTTCTTATCTCTTTTCTAATTTTATTTTTATTACCAAGTTTTAGTTGGTCAATAGGTAACTTATCAAATAGAGTAAGGATTACATATGACCTGCACTGTTTACCGTAATCGTTAATTACCTGAGAAATATTAAATCTGTAGGTGGATTTACGTAAAGAAATCTGCTTTTACTATGTGTCATATTCTTAAAATCAGTTTTAAAGTTATTTTCATGGTTACAAAGTCTCTTAAATGGTTTAATTTTCAATATTTTTTGTTTATGAAAAATATAAGTTGGTGCGTGATATCACGAATTCAGACAGTGAAAAATGTTGGCAGGAATCCTTAATTAACAAGTTTGGTTTTGCAGAGATATCACATCTTTTTTTTAAACTCTGACGTTCAGTGTTGCCAATTTATGCATCACTCTTTTTTTTTGTGTGTTTAACGTGACTCACGTCTGATTTTCAAACTTGAGATTTTTGGAGGGTATAATTCATACGTTCTTAACATTTACGTTTACGTTTACCTCACCAAATGACCGAAATAGAATGAAAGTGAGGTATCTTAACATATATATTTGTATAATTTTTGTAGTTCGTTAGTGTCAAAATTCACTTTTTTCTTCTTTTACCGTTTAAGTGACTCAGACCTCCGTATTTTTCAAACTTAACATTTTTTGACGGTATAATTCATACATTCTTAACATTTTGTTTACATCGCCTATTGGCCGAAATAGAATAAAAGTAAAGCATCTTAACACATATATTTGTATAATTTTGTAGTTCATTAGTGCCAAAGTTCACTTTTTTTTTCTGTTTAACGTGACTCAG
>JAHWFP010072251.1:103143-140392 GCA_023313725.1 Lithobius niger | reverse complement strand
TTTCACTTAAGTGTCTCATTAAAAAACGTTGACTATGCATTGTAATATTTCTTACTTCGAAAACGGATACTAATAGAACTATCTGGGATTTAAAAGTTGTCTATTTCTTTTAATTATGTATGAAAAGCGGCACCACTACGGTTGCATTTCCAGGTTTTCACACCGTTTTATATATGAGTATACATCGTCTGATATTCACGTTAAATAAGATAATTGCGTACTACAAACTTGATTTAAGGAACGATCGGTAGAAAAAATTCATTTACGTTGCAACAAGCCTCATTCCCCCGGAATTGCAGTACCCCATACTATGTTTTTAATAGGCTTCTCGTCACAAAAACATTAAGACACTTCTCGCCCCCAAACGCAACTAAACATGAGCTTCAGTTAAATGGCTTTACTACGGTTTCCACATTTAAACACTTTCTCACTGTTTTGTCGTAGAATGTAGAAAATGCAGCAGAAAATCTCACAAATCATAATACGACGTGTCACACTTTAGATATAATCAGCTTCCTGTCTTTCGACTTAAAATGTGCAACAGATAATCGTAGATATGCCTTACCACACATTTTACTGTTTAGGGGATTATCTCCAGTATGAACACGGACCACCAACAAAATAATTGCACTAAGTGAGCAAACATTTTTTGCCATATTATCAAACTACTTTCTTGTTGTTTATAAAGTTGAATTTCCTCGTCTGTTCCTTTCTGGCAGTTGACTTGGAAGATTTCACTTTTTTAGTTGAAGCACGAGTGGCACATTACATAACACATGTCATGGCGTTAGTTTTAACCAAACTGCTTCGTGATTGGTTAAAAATAATACCGAAAATAGTTTAGAATATAGCTTAATAAATTTTATTCGTCTGAGAATTCCAAAGAATACTTTAAATAAGAATTTATGAATAACATTGAGAGCCCACAAACAAGCTGTAAATGATACTGAAGTTTTAAAAAGCACAAATTACTGGCGCCATCTAGTTTTTGAAATTGAAGGTTTTCATTGTTTAGTTCCAATGGTGGTCGAGGCGAGTCTCTGTCATCGGTCAAACGCTAGGACACCACCCTAATAGAAGTGTGTTACTCATCGTTCCTACGGAACTTTTCATGGACTCATGATGAAACATATTGTTGGTGCAGTAATTTTAGCCAACAAAGGAATGCGTAGCTTCCATTCCGATGGATTTCTGTCTGAAATCAAAATTGTTTCGCCTGCTGAAAGCAGATGAGACTTGCGCTCGTTAGAGTCAGAGATGCTACGGAATTCGATTAATCGTTCTTCGCCAATCAATTCTAAAACGATTGAATTATTAGTCTTCACTCGTGATTATTCAGAGTGAAAGTTAGTAGAGTCAGCACCGTCTTCAAATAAAATAAGAATGGCTGAGTCGCAAGACAATTTATAAGCAGTATTGACTTCTTTCAGAATGCGTTTGAAAGTGTTTTCCAGATGAGCGTTGGCGTTCAGAGATGGGGCCACATATTTTTCTGGGATAGCACCAAAATAAGCTGCGAGCCTGGGCAAGGTAAGCGTTCTGTCTTTCAGCGCTAATTTCTGCTGGTGCCAGTCTACTTTCGAATAAAAATCGAGGAGTAGGCCAGCGGCGTCGAGTGTAGAATGAATTCTTGTCTTTTTAAATAAAACATTTGTTTCTTCTCTAATAGATGATTGTTCTTCTGTATCATAGTCAGGATTTACAGTATCCATAGTGCAAGACGGAATTTCATTTGCGTTAGAATAGCCAGCCAGCTCAAAGTACCTGTTTCCCTTTGAACTGTCAACTAGTTTTTTGACTGCTGTGGCTGCTGTGAGTTTCGAGCGACTTGAACTTGATTGGGGCTTGCGCCGTTGTTAGCTGTACGCTGACGATTATATTGGGCCAAATTCAGTTGTGAATTGTCTCTAGTGCCAATATTACTATTGCTTCGGCGATTATTTCCCATATATTTCGTGTTAGAGGTGCTTCTGCGTGGAATTGGTTTCCCTTCGGCAGCCAAACGTTTTGCGTTTGCGGCCCTAACTGCTTCTAATTTACTGTCTGCCGTTCTACAGTTTTTGCTGACGTGAAACCTGCCGAAACACCGGAAGCAACTGCGTTGTTCCGTGTGTTCCTGCTGTACTGCGGAAACCCTGGCTTCTCCTAACGAATCACGAAGCCTAATATTTTTAATTTCCTTATTTTTACGTTCGAGTTCCTGTAAAACCTTGGCTAGGTCTGCTGCTGCCACTGTCGCTGTTTTGTCGAGAGGCGAAATTGCATCGGACGAAACTTTAGCAGGTAGTTGATTTCGGCTGTAATGATTCCTTTCATTAATCTCCGTTTGGCGTTTCAACGTCTTATGTAACATGCCCTCCCATGTTTTAGGACAAATGGTTGCTAAATAAGTTTCCAAAATGTCGGGCATAGCTGCTCGAAAGGTACAACGCAACCCTTCGTCACGTGATCTTTCCTTAAGTGCTCTTTCGAAATCATCATCAGATGGCTGAACCATCCAAATTTCGGCTGCCATTATTTCTAATCTATCTGCGAATTTTTCAATGTCTTCACCAGGTAACATTCTAGTCTTTGAAATCTTTTTATCAAAATCAACTTGAAAGCATTTGAAAGCATTTGAAAGCATTTGAAATCTTTTTATCAAAATCGACTTAAAAGAAGCCCAGTTGGTTTGCTTAGAAGCAATCGAGCTTGTTGCTAAAAATCTAGCAGCTCTGCCCTTACACCTGTTTGTAGCGGCTGCTATCAATTCACAGTCAGGAAGATTCTTATCAATTTTCCTAAGATTATCTGTCAGGAGCAAGAATGTGAAAACATCGGTACCATCTTCACCAGAAATAGAAGTTAAATTTTTCTTAGCATTTCGTACGTCTTCCCAAAGACAAGTGCTGTTATTATTACCATTGTTACCACAATTATTTAATTGTCTAGTTTGCAAACTGTCAACTATATTACGCAAAGCTTCAACGTGACTATCGTTTATGTGTTGTAAACGATCACGCTCTGCACGAACCGAGTCTGGACCTGTTGACCCACTGCCAACCAAGGGGGTTTCCGGTGGCGTATGAATGGGTGATGACGTCATCGTTTCTCGGAAGGAACGACGACTGTGACCAGCATCACTACGCAAGGCACGAGAGCGAGCAAACTGCTCGTCGTGTGGAAGCATGTCATGAGTCAAAACAAAAGGAACATTAACAGGCCTTTCATTATTAAAATTATGATGGAAATTATGACGAGAAGAAACAAAACTATTATCACTACGCCTATCTGGCGAAACACTGGCTGTTCTATTGCTAGAGTGAACAGCTGATTCATGATCGGAATCCACCTGCGTTCTCTCGTGAGAAGAGCTGCGTGAGCGCTGGCTCGTGACCTTGGCTTTACTACGGCACCTGGCTTGCTCGCGTGCCGGTGCTCTACGTGCAACTGACGGCGTGCGTTTCCGCACTCGTCCTTGCCGAGATAAGGACCGTAACCCAGTTTGAGAAACGACCAGGGTGGAAGAAGAGAGAGAGAAGGTGGATCGACTGCTTGCTCGCGTGTGGTAGGAAAGTGAAACGATAAAGATACGTTTCACCGCTTGGCCGCTAGATAGAGTTACGGTCGAGAGGGGCTAAATTCGAATGCTACAAGCCGGGCGCGTGCTGTTTTCAGGAGCCTTTACCTTTTTTTCTGATTGTTTATGGTTGAAAAACTTCGATTTTTATGAAGCATACACTTGTGATTGTTTAATCACGTATTTACCACGTTATACATATATTTGTTACGCTTTTTAATTATTCCAAGACAGATACATAGGGACACAACGACACACGGAACAAATAATCTATTAACTTGTTTTTGTGTTCTTGTATTATTCGAAAGTTTCTATTATCGACTGGTTGTGGTATAACTACTAGTTGCAGGGTGGGGGGGGGGGTTACCTCCCAAGAAAAAGGCATGGGGGCATGAAAATATAAGAAATAAAACTATTTTATTTGCTGTTTTTTCTAAGATTTTTTTTATGGCACCATACGTTACGCAAAGCAAAAAAAGTAATCGTACTTTACAATTAAAGTGGTCGCACGTTTTCTAGCCGGGAAGGGAGGGCTAAAATTCTCCCCCCCCCCCAAAAAAAAAAAATAAATATTTATGCGTACAAATGCCTGCACTTTTAAACCACGCGCGACGAAAATGGGGAGGGTTGCTATTCCCCCTTTTTTTGACCCTACATGGTTTAAAAGTACTGGCATTCGAAAGCATAGACATTTTCTTGGGGGGGGGGGGTTAAATTCCCCCCCTCCCCCAAAAGTAAATAAAGCGATCGTACTTTTCTGGCTGGTGGGATGTAAAATTTCGCATTACCCAGAAAAAATTATTTACAAACACTAATGCCCGCACTTTTACGCCATGCATGCCCGAAAATATACGGGGGGGGGGGACACCCGCAGTCCCCCCCTTACTTTTACAGAAAGAAAGATTACTCAAAGCAAGAAGAGTAATCTTCCCTGATGAATAAAATGGTGGTACGTTATCTAAATTGAGACAGTTTCCGCCCCTTCCCCCCCCCCAAAAAAAAAATTATTTAAGTGTAAGAATGTCCGTACTTATTTTCGGACATTTTATCCGTACATGCAGGGCCTAAAATACGGGGGGGGGGGGTGCACTCTTCTTTCTTTGCGTAATCTTCCTTTCTGTAAAGTAAGGGGGGGAGTAGACTTTTGCTCCCCCCCCCAACTTTATTTTTTCGGCCATGCATAGTTTAAAAGTACGGGCATTTCGCATGCGCAAATATAGTTTTTTGTTTTCTGGGGAAGGCGGATTTTCATATCCCCCTACCAGAAAATGTATGACCATTTTATTTTTTTCTTGGGGGAAGTGAAAGTGTGGACCCTCCATATGTACGGCTTTGCATGGTTTTTGTATGCATACATTTTTTTCTGGGGGGGGGGGGGGGGGGGCGAAATTGTGAGCCCTCCATATTAACAGCTTTGTATGGTTTAAAAGTGCGGGTATTTGTACCGAAACATTTTTTTTCTGGTGGAGGGGGAGGGCAAAATTGTGAGCCCTCCATAGTTTCTGCTTTGCATGGTTTAAAAGTGCGGGCATTTGTATGCATACATTTTTTTTCTGGGAGGGGGGGGGCAATCGCATACAGTTTCGCATATGTAGGTATTCATGCATATGAATGCCCCCACTTGAACCCATGTAGGGCCGAAAATAAGGGAGCTATTTCCCATCCTGCGTGGTTTTAAAGTGCAGGCATTCATATGCATGACTTTCTGGTAAGGCCCCTGGCAGAAAACGTACAACCACTTTATTTGTATTGTAAGAATATTTTGCGTAACGTACGGCACCATCAAAAAAACCTTTGAAGAAAATAGCAGTTAAGTGGAATTTCTTGGGGGTAGTTCGCCCCCCCCCCCCAACCCACCCCACCCACACTTTGCCCCGTTAGTAGTTACGCCGCCGCCAGTTGATAACAAGTACTTTCGAATAATACTACACGTGCATCTGCGTTACTTAATTTTACTTGTGCCAATGTATTCTAGCTTGGTTTCAGTCGCCGAAGTTTAAGCATACCTTAAAGTATTATCGTTTCAAATCGGCTTCAATCTTCGAATACTAAATAAATACAGATGGCTTTCCGTCCGTCCTGTTTATTCCAATTCTAACGTATTCAACAAGAACGCAAAAACAAGTCAAAAGATTTGCTGTATGTGCAGTCATGCATCCACGTTATCTGCCTTAGCAGAATTAGAAAAAAAAAAAACCATGTGTAACATGGTTAATACGTGGTGACAAATTACGACTGTATGCTACAAAACCATTTAGCCTAAGTTTTTCAACCGTAAACAATCAGAAAAAAAAGGCAAAGGCTCTTGAAAATAGCACGCGCCCGGCTTGTAGCATTCGAATTTAGCCCCTCTCGACCGTAACTCCATCTAGCGGCCAAGTGGTGAAACGTATCTTTATCGCTTCACTTTCTGGCAAGCAGTCGATCCACCTTCTCTCTCTTCTTCCACCCTGGGTTGCTGTTAAGGGCCGCGTGCAGTTACTCTCGGCCCAAAAATAATCACACTCACTAGACGTATCCGTGAACACGTATACAGCAGTGACACGACGTAGTATTATTGTATATAACTCTATGGTGGAGCCAGTTACTGGGTTAGCTGCAAGGGGCATTGGAGAGGGAAAAGAAGGGCGTCTTACTGAAGCCAATGCTATTAGACTGGATTTGTTAAGTCTCATGATTTTTGTTGTTGGACTCTTTAAAGCCTAAGAATTCAGGTCTCAAAGCACCGTCTTGACTAGAAGTGCCGTGTTTTCCCATACATTTTAATGGGTTCCATCTTCCGCATGACATTGCGCGTCAATTGGGCGATAAGTCTGTCCTCCTGTCCGGTGTTTTTCAATTTTTGCAAGATTTAGATTAGGGGTTTGAATAATATCTCTGTAATGTGCGGTGCAGTGGCAACCCGGACCACTGCACTGTGACTGAGGTTGGTGCTAATGACCAAGCTGTCGACGCGCCATTAAGCCTCAATCCCCCCCCCCCCACATTTTAATCTAGTGCACCTTGTAGCTATACCCACCAAATTGTATCTCGCAGCCAAAATGACGTCACATGACGCTGCTCTATAGCCTATGATGATACGAAGCGATAGTTTCAGACAAGGGCGAGGAGGAGGGGGAAATCGCACAATTTGTCGCATATTTTTTTGGCCGAGTGATGATGTTTTTATGCTGTTTTTATTGAGTGAGCTAGCGTAGTGCACGATATTGCATTTTGTGGTTTGTCTGTGTGTGTGTCTGTTCAAAATCCGCCGTTACGGCCAGACGCATGAATGGATTCGAGCGAGGTCTATTGTTCACAGAGATACCGTTTCCTCTTTGTCAGACAAAAGTGGGGATGGGGAGGAGGAGGGAGGGTGGGGGTGAGTTGTTGACGTTTGTGACCTCATTTTCTACGATGGGTGGGGGGGATAACACAGTGATATGGCAGGGACAAAATTTGCATGACGTCAGTTTATGGATGGCCGACCTTTTTTACTAGTCAAACATAGTTTTCACTACCTTTCAAAACCAGCAGTTGAAGCCATCAACACTATCACTGTTTGGTAACCATAATACACACAAACCGCGAGCCAACTAAACAGTACGTTCCAAAAGTGTCTGTTGAGAGGAAGCGATGTCATTTTTCAACGAGACTGATGGATTCCACCTGGAGTTCGTCGACAAACTGTTCAACCACCTCGTGGGCGGAAGAGCAAATACGTGACGTCACTTCCACAACTTTAGAACGCTCTCTTGAGTTTGTCGAGTTCAAATTGTATATTTGGAAAGTATGGTGGCTGACGTAACAAAAAATAGCACGAAGTGACGAGCTGAATTGTTTCCTCATGTCTGGGCGAATTTGGCTTGATAGTTATTGATGGCACTAAGTGGATAAGTTCTAACCTGGATCACGCTCACAATCAACCACAAACGTACGGAAGCGGCTGATGTTTCCCACAATCCCATGAAAATTCGTCAGTCGGGACGAGGTGGTGACGTCACTCCGCTCTTGGAGAGCTAGTCTGATTTTTTGGGGGGTTCTGATTGGAGTTCTGGAAGGTCTGAATGGCTGACGTAACAACGAACAGCACTGGAACGACGCCGAGTGAGGAGTCAAAACTATCTCCAACGATGATAAGTGTTAATGATTCAGCTTAGTGGTTTTTGAAGGCATTGTTTGTTTGTCTGAAGACTGCCGAACTGCCTTTAATACAAATCCAGGTGTTACGTTGTACCGGAGGCACCATAAATGTCAGAGCATTATCGCTGGCGTTAATACGACAATAATCCCCTGGTTGTACTCATTGAGTGATAAATCTGTTCAGATATAAACTCTTGTTATTTGTATTGTTTTTTTGATCCGAAATGAAATAAATATTATTTATTGATTTATGTCGAGATAAGTTGTTCCTCGTGATAAGGATAAGCCCCTACTCCAAATCCTTGCTGTGGTACAAAGCTGCTTTGAGAGCGTCGTTGTGAGACATGCAATTTAAAGAGAAAGAAACGTTGTGTTTGTTCACTGAACGCAATTCTCAGAACATTTATTTAAGTAAATTCGTCACTGTACGATAAATCTGCAACGCATCGTCTATGACAAGCCTTTTTATTGATACTCTACATACATCAAATACGTCATAAATGTTTTGCGTGTACGAAATATAATCTACTATACACAAAAGACAATGCACAGTATCCAATGGACAGTACGCAGTGAAAGCCAGCCGACCAACTAAACACGGGCAAACTCGGACATCATGGTGATTTGAATAATAGACTTAGTACCAAGAATTTATAGGGTTGGGGGAGGAGAATTTGTGACCGAGACCCATAGTGAAAAGTCTTGGATACGTTCACATTAGTTCAGTCTTAGTTTATAGAGGGCGCTGCGTGTTTTATGTGGGAATTTCTGCTCAGATTTTAGCCTAAAATTTAACTAAACTAAACGAAACTAGCTTATATTTAATTATTATTTAGCCTAGCTTAATTGTAATTTAGTTTACTTTAGATTTGGGCTGAAAAATGAGCAAAAATTACCAGAAAGAACACGTGGCGCCCTCTGAAAACTCGGACTGAACTAATGGGGACGAATCTAACGTGTTTCAATAGGGACTTTTTAGAGTTACAAATTCTTCCCCCAAACCGTACAAATTCTTGTTAGTACGCATACGCCACGTGAAATTAGAAGTTTCCTGCTTTGTCATTGGAATTGCATTTTATGATTTGGTCGCTCCTTTCCTGCATCACGTGAATCCAAGACCCACTAGGACAGAAGCGCTGGGGCCGGGAGGCAAGAGCTGCAGCATCACTGCCTGCAAGAAGTGCACGCCAATTGGACAATACAATTCTGGGACAATAAAATTCAGGACACTATGAACCAAAATAAATTTACATTAAGATGGATTGAGAGTATTTTGAGGTATGGCCTTGAAGTGTATGGCCACGCACGAAAACTCAACAAACATTAAAATTTTCAAAATAAAATTGTGAAAATGTTATTTAGAAATGATCCTAACACTACGGCATAAAATATGTTTTATCAACAAAAAGTACTGAAAGTTATACAGCTTAAAGACTTATGTACGAAAATTACTTCAAATCTGAGTTTAAGAATGTGACAGATAGAAAAACACAACTTTGAAGAAATCCACCTACAAATGTAATGTCCCTCAGGTAATTATGGTAAGCACTACAGGTGGTATGTGATACCAACTTGCTGGTAGGAATAAAATTACAAATAAAAAAAAAATATATATTTTTTATGCAAATTAAAAGCATGTGAAGTTAAAGTAGGTCATAAGTTTAATTTTGATGTTACATTATAAATAAATTTACACAAATTGCTGTAAATCGTATAAAGGAAAGGGGTAAGTAAGCCAAAAAGTGAAAATTGTACACTAGAAAGCTTTGCATTTTAAAGCTTTGATATTTAAGTTGTGTGCTAGTTTGATTTTTTTAGTTTAAATTTTACAGTTACCATATTTTATCGTATGCATGCGGTTTCGTTTTTGTTTTAGAAGCTATTTTTTTATTTGTATATTGTTTTTTTTTACATAGTATAATTGGATATTCGTTGTATTTCATACGTTATAGTTGATATTTTTATTGGTTGTAACTGTGAGAGTGGGGTTGTGAGAGTGGGGTTGACTACATTTTTTTTGTCTTGGCTTTTCACAAGTTCGAAAAGAACATAAAACAGTATTTTGGTAATAAACTACATTATTCTTCTTATTATTATTACTATTACCGTAACCTACCTTTGGTAAAACATGTGTGCTAAACATTCCGTTCGTATATACTAAGCGACACCATGTCTTATGCAGTGAGACCTGTTTGGGGCGACTATAGGGCGAGTCATCGAGCGCCAAGTTGTCGACGCGCCATTAAGCCTCAATTTCCCCCCCCCCCTCATCGAGCTATACCTTTAACTTACTTCATTCACGTTCTACTTCTCCTTCCCATTTTGTCTTATCACTTACCAACGGTTTTTTGGGGGGGTTTAAATCGTTCAAGCACGTTGAAACACAAATGTATTTTTGTTCCATTTCAAGCAACTGTAATTCCAGTAATGTTAATGATTTTTTTAACTACCCCGATTTCTTTGGTTCTTGAAATTCGAAAGTACTTGAGAAAGTTATATGCAAGCGTTTACACAATTTTCTGCAAAAACGTCAAGCATTTAGTGAAAATCAGTTTGGTTTGCGCAGGGGTAGCTGTACAGCTTACCCCTGTAGGATGTTACATGTGGAGTATCACAAGGGTCTATCTTAGGCCCAATACTCTTTTTTGGTTCATATTTTTGACATTCCACCAAAGAGGGATACTGTGTTTCCTCCTAAACCCACGATAAAAAATAAACAAGTGCAAACACTGCTGTGAACATTTTTAAACGAACAACAGAAACTTCAGATCTGACACAAGATTTATTTTGAGTTTAAAAAAATATTTAAATAAATACTGTTTACATTACGTTTGTGCCTTGCTCCATTTCATCAAAGTCACCAATTTAAAACAGCACACCCTAAAATATAGACGTTAAGAAGATGTTCATGTTTTGTTCACCAAGATCCCGTGAACGATTCTTAATGATGAATCGTTTCCGGAGTTAGGCGAAAAGACACATACCTCACCCACGCTAAAAAATGCAGCAACTCTGCGGGCTGTTGTCTGAAAATTCACAAATCCATCAGTGACGTCTAAGTTGTGACGTCACTTTTCCTCTTTGCAACTCTGTAGTCTTGTCAGAGTTCTGACTGTAGTTTTGGAAGATGATGAACGGCTGACGTGTGAAGAAATCGCACTCGTGATGTCATAGTGTGGAGCCAACCTGTTTTCAGCAGTCGCAAGTTGCGCTGGAAATTGGTTGTTCTGAAACATTTAATAAAAACAATCCAATGTAATAGTAATAATTATCTAGTAATAATCTTTAGTAACAGTAATAGAGAGTTTGCTGCTCCATTATTTAAACTTTTCAGTCCCGCACTCCGACCACTCAGTCCGGAAGTCCCGACTCGACTGCTGTAGCAATCCAAGGATTTCTTGGATTTAACGGATTGTTTCTTCGTCCGATGACATCGGAAGACTATTGTAGCAATCCTGGCAGTCGGCAGTCTACAGTATTAACCGAATGGTTCACCCTCGTCCAGATGACTTAGGAGGCCCTGGTGTGCTTTCTCTTTCCACAGCTAATAAATTTACTCTAAACACTTTTTTCTTTCAAATGCCAGTGGTGGGTGAAACAAGAGTAAACATTGGATGGGTCTGACGAAAACACACCCATTAAAACAAGTGGAAGCTTGAAATACTTCACGAACTTAGTTCATTCAAGAAGATCGCTTAAATTGTGTTTATAATTTTTTTTATATAGTTTATCACGTGGGTTGTTTTTTCCCCCACCAAACCATAAGGGCGCATTTAGGCAATATAAGCAATTCTGGCTTGCCGAAAGGTGTTTGCTAGGTACCTCGCCGTCAAAACAGCGCGGAAATAATTGCGTGCGACAAAACGGCGATGTCATCAGGGCGCGACGACATAATAGCGTGTCGACAAAATATCTTGGCAAAAACAGCGTTCGACAAAACAGCGCAAAAAGTTGTTTTAAAGCGATGATGCTTCGAGAATTGTAAATGCTCTTTTCGGATCAAGCTACAAAGCTAGCGCTCCACAATTTGTTCATTCATTATTTATTGATGTGCTGTGGGCGGGGGAAAGATTATTCGTTGTTTACGGGCATTTGTTTGTTCTTATTGATTTAAGACAAAAATAAGGCCAAAAAAAGTTGATTCAACTCTGGGTACAAATTAACAAATTACAATACACAGCTGAAGAGCTACAGAAACATTACTGGCAGAAAACATAGCTAGGGAAAGCGAAAGGGGTGATTTAGCCAATTGTGTTTACTGTTTTATTGTCTATTTATCTGCAGTTTGTAATTAAACGTATTTTTTTTGCCTAAATAAGTAAGACAGAACAAGCGACCGCAAGTAACAAATTATGCCCCCCCCCCGCCCCCCCCCACAGCACATAAAAAATGGTCTTAGTTGAGTGTACAAATTGTGGAGCACTAGCTTTAACAATTTTCAAAATAGTTTTGGTAATTATGGAGTTTAAGCGAACCACTCCCAATCACTCAATTTTTTTACTAATCGACGCATATCATCATCCTCTTGACAAATCACATTAAAAAACCGGGGGGAAACGTGTTTTACGGTGTAAAAAAAAACATTGAAAACACGTAAAACGATATTTACGATCGTGTTGAAGTGCCGGCCAAATCGCAGGAGTAACGAGAAAACTTGATTTGCATCGTAATGAAAGGAGACGGAAATTACCTAACCCGGGAATTACGGAGGTGGTGTTGGCGCGTTTGCGCATTGGCCACACTCGACTTACTCACTGTTTCCTTTTGCGGGGGGGTTGACCCTCCTGAATGTTATTGGCGTCGGCGGCCACTTACGGTCCGGCACTTCCTTGTTGATTGTTGCCATCTTGATGGTTTTCGTCGTCGTTTCCATCTTCCGCATGACATTGTCCGTCAATTGGGCGATAAGTCTGTCCTCCTGTCCGGTGTTTTTCAATTTTTGCAGGAGTTACAGATGTATAACAAGATTTAGATTAGGGGTTTGAATAATATCTCTGTAATGTGTGGTGGAGTGGCAACCCGGACCACTGCACTGTGACTGAGGTTGGCGCTAATGACCAAGCTGTCGACGCGCCATTAAGCCTCAATTCCCCCCCCCCTAACCTAACCTACCTTAACCTAACCTAACCTACCTAACCTAACCTAAAAAAATAACAACAAAAAACGCACACAGCATAGTTTGGAACATAACTTTCCGTTTTCGCGATGCCAACTTCCGTGCTACTCTGAATCCCGGAACATGGCCGCCGCTTTACACGGCCGGGCCTACCGTGTTACGTGATTAAAAAACATGTTTGGAGAGCTAAAAAACGTGTTTACATAACCAAAAAAAACATTTTCCCCCATTTTTGTAACGTGAAATGAGAAGAGGATGAAGATTTATGTCTGTATACGTACCAAAATTGATCGATTTATCGTGGTTCGCTTAAACTCCATAAATATCGTCGTTTTAAAACAACTTTTTGCGCTGTGTTGTCGCACCCTGTTTTATCCAAACTATTTTGTCGTCGTGCTGTTATGAAGTCGCTGTTTTGTCACGCGCTGTTATTTCCGTTCTGTTTTAACCCACATCTGTTTGCTAGCGTCATTTCTTAACAACTAGTTGCCACGTTCTCCGGTGTTGACAACAGAATAATTATCTGCCGATATTATCGGTGCCTGTAGGAATCTGTAACCTAAATATGTTTCGATACCGATATGGCATATTGGTGTTGCTGTAGCTTTTGAATGCATACACTTCCGCAGGAGGTAGGAATGCCCATGATGTAACTTCCGCTTCATATTTCATCCCTTGTCACAAGATTGTCTGAGAAAGAAGCTGTGGTTTTCGTTTCCTGGTTCACAGGACAGTGATTCAACAACGCGAAAATCTTATTTTATCAAAGCAACACAGAACGGTGTACTTTCTGGCATGCGTGTTAACTGCAGTGAGGCACGCGATTTCGATCCCAGTTGGCCGTAGCTTGAAGATGGCACTCCGTTCCCGACTTCAAGTTCGTTGAAAGCGGAGTTATATGCGAAGTTACTGCATGCCTGGAGTAATCGTAGTTATACGAGACATGCCTGGACTAAGTGGAGTTATATACGAAGTTACTGCATACCTGGACTAATTGTAGTTAAACGCGACATGCCTCGACTAAGCTGAGTTATAGATAGCTGCCTGTACTAAGTGGAGTTATACGCGAAGGTTTACTGCATGCCTGGAGTAATCATAGTTATACGCAACATGCCTGGACTAATCATAGTATACATGACTGCCTGGACTAAGCTGAGTTATACATGAAGTTACGGCATGCCTGGACTAATCGTAGTTATATACGCAACATGCCCGGATTAAGCGGCGTTATACGCGAAGTTACTGCTTGCCTGGACTAATCATAGTTACACACGACACGCCTGGACTAATTGTAGTTAAACGCGACATGCCTGGACTAATCGTAGTTACACACAACACGCCTGGACTAACATCTTGCGGGTCCTGTCGGGCACTTCATGGGGTGCCGATCGCGCTGCCATGTTGCGCCTCTACCGAGCCCTTGTCCGCAGCAAACTTGATTATGCGTGTGTGGTCTATGATTCGGCTAGTGACTCCACTCTCCAGATGTTGGACACAGTGCATCACAGTGGCCTGCGTGTGGCGACTGGGGCTTTTCGAACTTCTCCAGTGGTCAGCCTCTATGCTGAGGCATCAGAGCCACCTTTGGCCATTCGTCGGCGACAGCTTGCCATTCAGTATGCTGTGCGTTTGCGTGCTGTGCAATCCAGTCCTGCTTGGTCCATGGTTTTTGGGCCAGACTTGCGAGTCGGTAGACGCAGGGTGGGTAAGGGTGATTTCCGCGATAGGCTCCAGCAGTCCTGTCAGGAGATAGCCTTTGAAATGCCCTGCGTCTTGAGGCTTGGGAGAATGCCAGTTGCCCCTTGGCTTGTCCCAGGTGGCAGTTTCATTTTTGCTCTGGCGTCCCTCCCGAAGGGTTCCACTCTACCAGCAAGGTACTTACAGGAGTTCCGGCGGCTGAGTTCTCAGTACGCCGGTTATCAGCGCCTGTTTACTGATGGGTCGAAGTCCGACGTTGGCGTGGCGTGTGCTTGTGTGTGTAAGGGTGTAACGGTTGCCCATCGCCTTCCATCAGGCTATTCTGTGTTCTCTGCAGAGCTTTTGGCTCTTGGTTTGGCGGTGGAATGGATCCTTGACCTTCAGGGCACGCATTTCATTGTCTTTAGTGATTCCATGAGTGCCCTGGAGTCCTTGGCGAATTACAATCCTCGGAACCCCTTGACACAACGTGTCCAAGCTTTGCTTTCCCGCTTGCCTGGCCAGCGGAAAACCGTGCTTTTCTGCTGGATCCCGGGTCATGTTGGGATAGCAGGGAATGAACAAGCTGATTCTGCTGCGAAAGGGGCCCTTCCTGGCCCTCTCGGTAGGGATCTCAGCCTTGTTCCCTCAGATGCCTTTCCAACTCTGCGTCTGAGGTTACACGCTTTTTGGCAAACCTTGTGGGACAGACAGGACGGGCCATTAAAGGCACTGTCGAGGAGTGGCACTCGGCATGTCGCCGCAGTCGCCGTGAGGAGGTTGTGTTGGCCCGTTTGCGAATTGGTCACACCCGACTTACTCACTGTTTCCTTTTGCGGGGGGTTGACCCTCCTGAATGTTCTTGGTGTCGACGGCCACTTACGGTCCGGCACTTACTTGTTGATTGTCGCCATCTTGATGGTGTTCGTCGTCGTTTCCATCTTCCGCATGACATTGCGCGTCAGTTGGGCGATAAGTCTGTCCTCCTGTCCGGTGTTTTTCAATTTTTGCAGGAGGTACAGATGTATGACAAGATTTAGATTAGGGGTTTGAATGACATCTCTGTAATGTGTGGTGCAGTGGCAACCCGGACCACTGCACTGTGACTGAGGTTGGCGCTAATGACCAAGTTGTTGACGCGCCATTAAGCCTCAATCCCCCCCCCCCCCCTAATCGGAGTTATACGCGACATGCCTGGGCTAAGAGGCGTTATACGCAAAATTACTGCGTGACTGGACTAATCGTAGTTATACACGACATGCCTGACTAAGCGGAGTTATACGCTAAGTTACTGCATGCCTGGACTAATCGTAGCACGAATGATATTTTTCCCACCTATTAATTATTCACGCTAAAACTTACAACGTATTTTTAACATGTAATATCCCAGAAAACAGTTACGACTAGTCTTTCCACATTTTATTGCATTGGGTCACGACCCTAGAACGAGAGATGGAACATGCTGTAATATGATCAGAGATAGACTTCTGGTCTACGGCAGTGGTATAAGTAGCTTTAAAAAATCGAATTATTATAACTTTGCAACCACAGAAGATAAGGAAATGCGGTTTGCGGCATTTTCAAGCAAACTTCGAGCAGCATCTTCCTGGCTAGCATATAATTAATTGTAATTAAATGATTATAACTATACAGATTTCATCTGTTCACCAAATTTTTTAAATTAATAAGGTAAACAAACAGAACGTAGCGCCAAGTTTGTTTACTATACAGCAACCAACAAACTTCAGGTTGGTTCAGGAAAATTTGGGAGGAACCTATTATAGGGTATATTTTTGTATATGATGAAAACGACATCATTTATCCTGTTTTTTTCCTGTGTGACGTGGTTTTGCGACATTCATTAAACCTTTGCTGCAAAAACCTTTCTTGGGAACACAAAAAAAGGAAGATGGCATGTCCCTTTAAGTTGGATTTTCAAATAAGGACATGATCTGAAAAATAGGCCATATGAGATAGGAGCATTTAAAGGTACACACGGCCTGCCTTATAACATTCCGCAATCCGCATGCCTTATAACAGCCACGCGCAGATCGCCATCAACGCATATACCATCGCCAAGGTCAACTGAGATAGTCACAGTGAAGAACGTAACCACTGTCTTTTGGCATTGCGCTCAATAGACGAACCAGCATGAACGCATTAATTGTGTCGTCACAACCGGTATGATTTTCGTATTTTAAAATCGCACTTTATAACTATTTTTTAGGTTAGTATCTTATAATTTTTCTTCGGCGATCAATTGGCATAAATAATTATAGTTTTTACCGCTTTAGTCGTTTAGATTTTTGATTTCATGGTAATTATTAGCAAATTAGTACACGCTAATGGTGATACGATGAAACGTCATGGTTATTGTAAGCGCGCAAAGGATCATATACGTGCGTCCCGCAGTAAATAAAGTTCTCCAATATTCAACAGTAAATCTCGTAGACGCCACATTTTAAATCGGATTTTTAGCAACGAATTGGCTAACGGTAAGGAAATAGACCTTTCGGGTCATACTTGACGTGGTGGATCGAGAAAATGGCTCTGGGAGGAATATCCTTTTAAATGACATCTTTTCGTGATTTTGCACATTCCATGATAAACAGCTTTGCATCGAACGTTGCGACGTTTAGCAGACGGGAAAGCAGTCAGCTTGAGATCCAGAACGAGGCACGTGCTGACATCTAGCGTCAACACCAAGCAAGACCAACGCCAGGAAGGACCATACCACGGAAAGGTTTTATATCAACACAAATGAAATTACAGGCTCCATTCCCACTTATTTAAGTAACAGCAAATTGTAATACAGCTATCGACGTCGAAGTCTTCAAGCGTGCGTTAGGTAAGTATTCTGCAAGTATTCTGCAAGTCAAAACGGAGAGTGTGGAAGCTCGACTACCCACTAGACCGGAGTATGTTACGCCAAAAACAGCTAGTTTATAATATATCGTAAGAAAAATAAATTGAAGATTGGAGAAAAAAATTTTTCATGGAAAAATAAAATTGTGTACATTAAAAGCAACATCCCGCCTGCCGTTATAACTTTCCACATGCCTTATAACAGCCAAGCGCCGATCGCAACCGCCATGTTACCATGGACAAGGTCAACTGAGATAGTAGCTGCGTTCCTCGTAGCGAAGATCGCAGCTACTGTCTCAGTTGGCATTGTGCCTAATAGACGAACCAGCATGAACGCATTAATTGTGTCGTCACAAACCGGTATGATTTACGTATTTTAAAATAGTACTTTGTAATTTTTTAGGCTAGTATCTTATAATTTTTCTTCGGCGATCTATTCGCATAAATAATAATAATTTTTACCGCATTAGTCGTTGACATTTTTGATCTCATGGTAATTATTAGCAAATTAGTACATGCACACACAGAGATGAATCGTCATGGTTATTGTAAGCACGCAAAGGTTCATATACGTGCGTCCCGCAGTAAATAAAATTCTCCAATATTCAACGGAAAATCTTCTACACGTCACATTTTAAAACGGATTTTTAGCTAAGGATTGACTAGCAGGAAGGAAATAAAACTTTGGGGACGTACTTGATGTGGAGGATCGGGAAAAATGGCGCTGGGAGGAATGTCCCTTTAACTCTTTCTGTCAGTCAATAAAATATCTTACTACCACCACTGTCTTCACTGCCTTGCTTTAGCTTTTTAGTTGTATCTTTGTAGCGCTTCAGCAGCATTCCATTTCCATATGTTGCTGCGCATTTCGCACCTCCCTTCTCTTCATTACTACTGTATTTTTTTGCTTTTATGTCTTCAGTTCTTAGCGTGTCATTGGCTGCAATTAGTTTGTTAATAGGTACAAATAACCAGTGTGTTGCTGTGCCTTTCTTCCCACAAACTGTCTGTCTTCTTTAATCGTCTGGTTGTGGTTTTGATTGGCTATAACATTCGTATTTACAAATCCCAAGTGATTAAGTTAGTAATTTTGATTTTACTAAACACTGGTTAATAAGTAATAGATATCCGTGAACAAGACCCGGTTAACCTGAAATAATTGAACGTCTGCAAGAAACGGACAGTATAAATATCGACAGGTGGCGGAATCGCACGAGTGCGATTAGCGCAAGTTTGATTTTACCACCCCGAGATATTTGGACTGTGCTGTTTCGAGCAAAAAAATGAATTATTTCAGGTTTATGGGTCTTGTTCACGGATATGTGTGTTTTTAAATTTTATTTGTGAATCATGAATTTGAGAATTTTTACATGCGACTTGTGTAAATTTCTGAACGGAAACTTCCGGTGAGAAGCTTCCTGTGTAAGAGGTCAGAGCGACGGGGAGAGACGTGCCGTCTCTATATATATATAAAACTATATTTTTTTCTACTTTAATAGTTTAAATATGATGAGAGTATAAAATGCACTGTTCGCTTGTGAGTCTCGTAGGTTTTTAGGTGTATTTCCAAGTGTCAGCAGCCTAGTTTTTGTATCGTCGGGACAAAAGTTTGCCGGGTTGGGCCATTCCTCCATGGGTGGGGGCATAGCATAGTATGCGAGGTTTTTTCCCTTCGTGTTAGTATGAAAAATGTCGCAGATTTGCAAATGTGCCTGTTTATGCTGGTTGCAATGGGGTGTGCAGGTTGAATTCGTGTTGTGTATGGTAGTTTTGCAAAGTCGGGTGGTTATACGTCACACATGATGGAGCAGGGGTTGTGTAGGCCCCGAAAAAAAGTGTTAGATTATCAACAAAGTGTGGGTTATCAAAATTAACCCACGGTGACGTGTGTGGGTTTTCTGATTAACCGCATATAACGACTACACTTTTAGCATTGGGATGTGTTGGCGTGACTTCACCACCGTGCATTACACACTGGTATTTATTAAGGAATTCAAATCCTAAATCCAGAAGTTTTTCGGGAGTTCAGCTGGCCTTTTCCAACCTTTTCTTTTTTATTTCTCTAACTGTCAAATCGATGACTGGGAAGTAAGGAAATGAAGAAGAATAAGAATGGGATCTAAATGAAGAACGAATGAGAGTAGAACTCCAAAAAGCTTTCAAAGGTATTTTTCTTTAATTTAGTGAATTTGACTTGAATTCCGTAAAACATAACAATGTTTTGCTAACTGTTTATATCTTGGAATCACATTATTGCAGCTGAAAAAAAAGCAGAAGAAAAATAAAAATAATGATAATAAAAATTCTAAAAAATATTGAAAACCAAGAAGGTCACAACCTATAAAAAACGCACAGAGTTAAAACTGAAATTTTGTTAAATGTGACTGATGAAATCATCGTGGGAGGTTTGACAAGAATATTTTGTTTAGAATGGAAATTATTCTTTAGATTTCACTCTGCGGAACACATGCAATTTAAATTAACTGTAAACAAAAGTGAAGCAAATAAAAAAAAAAGTTTTATTCTACGAAAAATAAACAAGTAAATATTATATGTTACACTTAAAACTATAATAATTTGTACAAAATATTTGTTTGCAACACTAAATAGGCATATATGAGGTTTCAATTTATAATCTATATAATATATAAAACTTATAGCAAATAAGGTTTTGGCACCGATACTTCTTAATATACTACAATAACATTAAATACAGCTATGATTCCTATGTACAATAAAAAAGGCCATTCACTTGAAGTAATTATAAACACAGCAAGACCGAAACCTTGTATATGTCATACACAATAGTAAATATGTGTTATAGCTGTAATTAAATTAGGTACAATAAATACATACACAGTATTATTCAGTTTAGAAAATATTTAATACAATGATACAGTTTGGATTACATGTCAAAACTGTTTGTACAGAATGGGAAAAAGTCTGGTTATCGTAATTTAGGGTTAAATGAAAGGAATTTCCAAGAAAATAATTACATATTTAATTTATTTATAAATAAGTTAGTTAATAATTTCGAAACTGAAAAAATGTTTAGATGGTTAATTCTTTCTCTTTTAACGTCTGGAGTCATTAATTCCCACATGAGAGTTGGTTTGGCCTTAAGAGATGAGAGATGGTTTTGCCTGAGTGGCATGTTTAAATTTGAAAGAATCAGTAAACAATTACAAACCCCTCCACACCATCCAGAAAAAGAAACAAAGAAATTCTGTTATTTACTGAAAATGTCATGGCAATGGAAATGGTACAAATAAACTCAACAGGTCCGTTACATTTGCATTTAATAAAAATTATCTTTTTATTTTTTATTTGTTTGTTATTGTTTAATGATATCGTACATCTTTAAAATTGGCATTAAGTGTCCTTGACACTCGGTTGAAACGTAAAAATTGTGATGACCTTGAACAAACATTTCAAGATCAACATAACTCCCTTGTGGAAATGATCTCTTGAACACTATACAGGCTGATACAAGTTCAACAGAAGCGGTTGATGGATCGTGTACATTCTTAATTTTATTGCGAAAAAATCTCTCTCATTAAAAAAAAGGGAAAATGTCTCTCCTTTGCTCGAAGATTCCATGTTTTGATGACATCATTCCTAGCCGCAATGATTTTTGCCTCATTCCTGTCATTATTCGATCACAGATAATTTATTGTTTCAATTACAATTAGTATTGAAGAATTTTGACTACGTTTCAGTTTCGGAATTGTCTCGTTTTAAGCTGAAATATTAATCATCAAATATCGACGAGTTTCAGCCTACAGCAAGACAATCTGGAAACTGAAACATAGTCAAAATTTAGCATTACTAATTGTAATTGAATCAATAACTAATTTGTGCTCGATTCATAAAATTAATGACAGAGGCAAAAAAATTGCAGCTAGGGATGTTGGTCATCAAAAACTGAATCTTCCAAGAAAGGAAAGGAATTCTCCTTTTTTTTTTTTTTAAATCAGACACTGACTTTTTTTGGTAACAGATTTATGAATTTACATGATCCACCCACAGTTTCCGTTTAGCTTGATGATTCTAGCAATGTTTTTCGCAATTGAGCACGAAATTAAAACGATTAAATTCTAAATTTAATTCAGTGGTGGGTTTCAACATTTGGCATTTGAACTGTGCTGATCGCCATTATGAAAGCAACCAACTGCAAGTCATGTTTTATGATTTGATAAAAACTTTACAACAAGTAAATAATTTGTAATTACATTTCAGTTTGTCGATTAGTATGAGGGTTTCATAGTATAAACAATTTCTTATTTCTAATATTAATTTAAGAAGATTTATGACAAAAATAATAGATTTGACATAAACATTTAAGAAAAATTCATCCAAAACGTTAATTAACTAATAGTCGCTTAGCTAATGCAGTGAAGCATTTGATTAAAATTTAAAATAATTTAAAATAATTTACCAATTTATTTTAAATTGCCACTAATTGTTGCCACTAATTTGCATTATCAGTATTTTTGGGGTTCGAATACCACGATTTTCAGTCTGCTTACTCGAATTCCTTCTTCTAAGGTTAGTAAGTTTCAATATACTGGTTCGTCTATACGTGATTTAGTTGGCTTCAAATGATTTACTGCTCAAGAAATAATTAAAAGGAGCACGAAAGGTAGCCTACTAACTTTACATTATTTGTTTCTGATTCACCGGCGAATGTAGTTTTAAAATCAGAAATAAAATGTCTGACATCTTTGTTGTACGGTAATCTTAACCACAAACGCCGTTCCTTTTTTTATTGTTTACAAGTTTTATTTCCTGTATCGTACTTTGCTTTTCTTGATACACTAAGAACATGATACATTACTTATCCCGGTATGACATGAGAAATATTTAGTGGGTAAGTTCCTTTAAAGTTATAAATTTTAGTTTAAAAGGTGACATTCTGGATCTACATCTCATCTAATTATTTATAAAACTTACGTCATTAAGAAATAGGACAACGTATGGAAGGATTAAACGAATATTATGCGTAAAGGGCACTCCAACACAGACGTTATTTTCACCCAACCTAAATAAAAGCACGGTTCTACGAGTTTATCTTTAACTCTGAAACTGCGAATGATTAATCTTTTGTTCTTCAATATTCAAAAGATATTTTGTAATTCAATATTCTTCCATCCTAATAAATCTCTCAGGAGGTGGAAGTGATATTATTGATCAAGAAAACAAGTCTAAATTATCAGTCAATTATTGTTACCTACACTCTAACCCCTCAAACAATCCGCAGGAACATGGACTACGATTATAGATGGCTTCTGCACTAGCCTAAAAAGTCGAAATTTTAATTTACAAGATCCTCATCACCGCTACATACAGTACAGACAAAACGGCTATACATAAAAATGTTTAGGAGATAATCATAAAATGACTTCAAACTGCTACCAAACATTTAGCTGCCTGTCTCTCTATCTGTCTGTATGCACGGTAGTTTTTGAAAACATTTCCAAATTCTTTCTAATTTTCTTCATTAATTCTATGCCCTACTTGTGGATTTAAGAGGAAAAATCAATAAATAGTGGACTGTCTTCTGGGGGTTTTGACTCTCAACTGAAGAGAGACGAAATATTTAAGAAATAATGAGAACTTATTGTGGCATAACTAAATTATATGATGTATAAAAACTGAGAATGCCAGCCCTCTGCCGGGCCGACTAAATTTTGTTTCTATTACCAAAACGGAAATATACATTACATTTAAATTTATCATTCTAGGATGGGAATAATGTCTAATCCTAGAGATTTTAAGTTGTTTGTAGCCGGCCAGCTTGGTTTGCATGTGTGTGTGCACCCCGCCAATAAAAGCGCCAAGGCGTGACAGATTGTCATCTTTTATTCCTCGCAATATGTCGTGGTGGTGACTCAAGAGGGGAGGTACCAGGTAATGTATATGTCCGTTTAGGCAATAGAAACAAGATTTAGCCACCTCGGCAAAGGGCCGTAAATTCACTGTTTCTTTGTGTCGTCCAGAAATATCATTACTTGTAAATTTAGTATTTACAGTAGACCTCATCAAAAAATTGCAGCGGTTAGGGGTTTGAATAACATCTCTGTAATGTGTGGTGCAGTGGCAACCCGGACCACTGCACTGTGACTGAGGTTGGCGCTAATGACCAAGTTGTCGACGCGCCATTAAGCCTCAATTCCCCCCCCCCCCGGAGTCACGGATTCCCAATAATGAAGAGGGGGAATAATTTTGATTGAAAATTCAAGAGAAAGTGACAATGGCAAAATGCCATGAAAACTTTAGAGTGACCAAAAGTAAATGACGAACGTTCTGTGGGGGTTATTCTTCTTGGCCTGTGATGGCCTAAAGATAAAATATTGCCACCCTTGTTTTCGATGTGAGTGGTGACGGATATTCGTTGAAGAAAGAGCTGCAATCGTCCTTGGCTGTGGCCCTGACATTGGTTGGGATAAATTGATTCCTAGGGACTCAGAAAATGAAGGGTTGAATTTGGCGGAATGCCCCAAAATACTGAGGAGAGTTGAGCCCTTAGGTGAGGCACTGATGAGTCTTAGAGAGAAATCAAAGGGCATGACATAAAGGGTTTGTTGTGATCCATGTCTGTCCCTGTCACTCTCATCGTCTTTTGCTTTTGACTATGTCCGTGGAGGTGGAATTCAGCTGCAAGGAACCAAGGGCCAGGTTCTTCACAATTGCTGATGGTCGTAGTTGCTGATGATTGAGTTGCATCGGTGATGTCGAAGGGCAGCTGTGCTAATGACATCAATGGTGAGTGTTGCGGAATGGCTAGAGTTGAATGGTTGAGACTGATGAGATCCCGGTCAAAGGAATTCGTTGTGTGAGCCAGGGTAGGGCTGATCATTGCTGGATTATTGCTGGAAAGAAAGGAAGGTTGAAGAAGGATGCTGATGACTCTAACGGATGACGTCGGTGATGAGAGTAGACTTCCCCCGCTAGCAGGATGCAATGATGGTGATGAGGACTGCAACAACCTAAATGAAAATGGTCTGGGTTCCTCAACACGAAGGGGCAGGTGGTATGATGTGATGTGTTTTTTGTTAGTGATGGACACGAAACCCAAAGGAGTATCTCTTGGTTGATGATCACCATGCTTTGCATGGCAATTCCCTTGTCTTATGGGTGGGGCACTATTTTATTCCACGGTAAATTGGGATGAAATCATTGTCATTGTCACAATGCCACACAGTATGCCATTGGCCAGTATTGCATAATGCCAGCAGTATGCTGTGAAGTTGTCCGTTTGAAGCACTGAGTTCGCTATTATCCAGACCAATGCGATGGTGTAAATTGATGAGGCAAACACAGGTGCAGCTTGTGAGTGGATGTTGCTGGCCGATACCGACGATTCCTGGCTGTTCGAGCAGAGTGGATTAAGGAGGATTGTTGGGGTGGTGATGCCTGTCTTCGAACACCCGCGTGGTGGAACGACTGGGGGCCTGTGCGAGGAGAACTGGCGAGGGTCATGGGGCTTTCACCGACGTTTCTGCAGAATTCTCGAGGAAATCGGGGAACAGCAGTAAACTGGTCGTCGAGTTGTTGACAAGCGATGTTGTTGTAAATGCCAAATGCACCGAGGATTGTCAGGGAGAAGAGAAAGTAACCTTATCTGGGAGTTTGCTAACTTCAGCTGAAACCGTTGGTTGGAGATGGTTGGAGTCAGATGTGATGTTTCAGTGGAGAGCTTGGCATTTGCAGCTTGGTGATCTGCAAATTGTTCCAGCAGTTGTAGTACAAAGGAAATGACTGGCTGTAAATTGTCGAGTTGAAGGGTCTGCTTTCCAGATAAATGACGGGTGGAGCAGATTACTTCACGAACTAAGACGCATCGCCGAAGTCGATTGAGGGCAGCTGTTCAATGATTGGATCACCTAGCTCGGCTTTGTCGCGGCTATAAGGCGTGTGAAGAGAATCAGTCGGGTTAGGCTGGGGCTTAGAGGCTCTCCTTAACTTCCTGATGGGGTGTTTGTTGATGTAGATACGAAGGGCAGTGGTTGGTCAGACACAGAGTCCGCTGGAAGAGAAGCAGGAACAATGAACAGGCAGGTCGATCCTGTCGTGAGTGATAGAAATCCGGATTGGTGAGTCGTGTTCTTTGTGTGCAGGCCTGCTGGCTTCTTTAGCTTCTGTCATGACGATGCCGGTTGTGGGGAGGCTGCGGTTGACGAATCGTGAGAGGTTGCTGGAGTCGAATGGGAGATTGAAGTTGAGCCTTTTTTCAGGGGATATTAATGATGGAGACATCGAAGCAGAAGAATGAAGTGGTCGAAGCGGGCTTGCCTCCTTATGCGTGGGGAGATCAATTAAGGAACGTGACGTATATTGTTCCATGTTGCGGGGAGCTTTTTGCTTGTCCAAAAGCTGCTTATGCCGTTTTTGTTCTGATTGACATGCGGATTTGCATTACGTGTCGGTGTAGTGATCTTGTTCCAGTTTGCACGGCTGAGTGAAGAGCTGATCAAGCTGATCAAGCACGGTGTTTCTGGCAGACTTGGTGTGGATCAATTCTTGGCACGCCGTAGACAATGGCGGCGCACTTGCATCGTTCAGGGCTATTGGGAAGGACGGCGGATAAAGTACTGGAAAGGGCAACTTTGCGTGGTGGAACTTCAGAGGTCTGAGACAGACGTCTACGACATTGAACCATGGTGAAAGACTATTTGATTGTACGTTTTTGGTGTGAGATTGGTGACGACCAACCTCCAGTGATCCTGACTGGTGCAAGGAGAACTTTCCAGCCAAAGCACCAGTGTTTGCAAGAAATTGAGGAATGGAGACGAGTTGAAGCGACACCCAGTAGGGGCATTTGTGCCACTGTCGTTGAAACCTTTAGCAAAAGACGTATTGAGGATGCCTGAACTTAGGCCAGGCCAGGAATTCCGCTGAGAAGATGTAACGGAAGGTGGTCAGAATGTGATGACAAACATTCTTCGAGGAGACGTAATGTTGGAGCAACAGACAAGTGGGCTGAATGGAACGAAAATCCGGGGGCCAATGGGTGATGGTCCAAAGAGGCTTCCCCGTGACTAGCAGTGTGGAGGTCATCAGTTGATAGGTGTGAATGGGAGTCCGCAGCTACTCCCTTGAGCGACAGATGCTGAAGGTGAGAAACGAACGTCGACTTGCGGGCAAGATGGTGATGTCTCCAATGACGAAACGCGAGAAATGGCATAAATGACAGACTAGGCAACACAAATGCCTAGAGAGAGACTGTATCTGATGGTGTGGTGTTATGACACGGCATCATGGTCTTTGCAAACCAGGATGCCAGATGTAGGTTTGAGGCTGGAGCACGAGGTTGTCCATGAACGACAGCTTAGCCCTGGCCATCACTGAAGCGGCTGATGATACGTGCGGAAAACTGTAGAAGTGGTGCAGGATTGCTGAGGAAACAAAAAGGTTGTGAGATTCGGTTGACAAAGGCGAAGGGTGGATGGCCAGAAGAGTTCTTGGTCGTAGGACAGATTGCGGAGAACGATGCTTCGAGAGGGTTCTTCGTGAAGCTGCTTGGAAGGACATTGTGCGACTGTCAAGACGATGTAAGGCGAACCATCCTGAGCCTATCAAATGGCAACAGATGGGCTTGCTTAACCAAAACGAGCGACGTGAGCTGTTGTCGTTGTTGTGGCCGGTTGATGATTCGAGGCCTGGTGACTGATGGTGAAGCAGGTGCTGTCATTTTCAGAAAAGATGAGAGCGTACTGGTTAAGGAAGGAGTAGATGAAGAAAAGAGTGATGTGGTCAGTAGTTGTGCTGTTGGTGACGCCTGCTGTCGTTGCCGGCCGCCGTTGCAAAAGTCAATTCGCTGTTGCTGATGGACGAAAGGCAGAGCGAAGGTAGAATATAGAGAGTGTCTGATGTTGCCGAATGGGGGAGTTGTGATGCTGTCTGTCGAGGATAATAGCGGGGAGTGATGATGCTTGCAAAGGACTTCACTTGAAGAAGCTGCCGCAACCTGTTGAAGGGAAGTGACTACAGAGGCTGTGGCATCTGCTTGCTTGGCGTGGAAGTCACGTCTGGCTCAGTCAGCACGAAAACTTGGTAATTCGAGAGAGGATGAGCAGTTGGGACCACGGACAGAACAGGGGATTGATTCTGGAAGCGGCAAGAACAGCGGGACAAAAGGCCACGAGGAGCATCAGCCAACAGGGCTCGAGAAGCATCAGACGAGGTCTGGAGGAGCTGCAGACGAAAGGGCTAGAACAGTTGCAGGCGACAGGTCTAGAGGAGCTTCACATGAAAGGTCTAGAAGGGTTGCTGACGACAGGTCTAGAAAAGCTTCAGATGAAAGGTCAAGAGGAACTTCAGACGAATGGTCTAGAAGAGCTTCAAACGAAAGGTTTAGAAGTGCTTCAAACTGTACGTCCAGAGGTGTTTCAGAGGACAGGTCCAAAGGAGCCACAGACGAAAGGCTGAGAAGCCATGGGCTGAGACGTGGTGGAAGAGTTGATTGTAGTGCCATTGGAAGTCAACGGACGGGTGGACGAAAGGCACGGTGAGCCGAGCGAGAAGCTGTCGAAGGTCCTGATGAAAGGGTATTAGGTCGCCTAGACGACAGGGTGACAGGATGTCTGGTAGTTGATGAATGGACTGGTAAGAAACGAAAGCATATCCGCACAGAGTGGCCACTAGAGGAAAAATGATGGCAATCTGTCGTGCCTCGGCGCGTTTATAGGAGAGGTACGCATTCCTCCTCGGAACTTTTATATGAGGAATGCTGTCTTACCCTAGAGATTTTAAGTTGTTTAGAGCCACCCAGCTCGGTAACCCGGTGCATATGCAAGCTCTAAACAACTTAAAATATTTAGGGTAAGACAGCATTCAGAGAACAGAATGTTAAATTTATAGGTAATGACATTTTCGTACGGCATATAGAAATACATTTTAAAGCACTCACGTCACGTGTTCCATTAAAACCATGGTTACTCAATTCAACCATTATATGATTTAAAGGATTTTTTAACAAGTGAACATAATTTTTTCAATTTTTTTTCATTTTTTTTTTTTTTACTAATAAACACAATAAAAGAAAACTACATAAATATGTGTTGATGTTATTAGACACTAATGCAGTTAGAGTCGGAGGAGACTCCGCATGACATTGCGCGTCAGTTGGGCGATAAGTCTGTCCTCCTGTCCGGTGTTTTTCAATTTTTGCAGGAGGTACAGATGTATGACAAGATTTGGATTAGGGGTTTGAATAACATCTCTGTAATGTGTGGTGCAGTGGCAACCCGGACCACTGCACTGTGACTGAGGTTGGCGCTAATGACCAAGTTGTCGACGCGCCATTAAGCCTCAATCCCCCCCCCCCCTCGGAGGAGAATAGGGACGTCCGAAGTTTAAAATTTTGTGTTGTAACCCCTAAATCACATAAAACCAGACTTTCTACTTCCGTTATACTCATCGTATTTGCCATACGTACGCATAATAAATTCAAATCATAGATAAACCTTTTAACCATTAATTAAATGGCAATAAATAATCACACAGAATAAACCAAATTGTCAACAAAGTCCTAAAAACAAATCTTATACAAATAAATCAAAAGCAATTTTATAACATAAAAACCAAATGGAAACAAAATGAAACTGGAATGAGTTACGATCATCAAATTTATACCCATTCTACTTTGTGGAGTTTGTAGGGTTTTGGTTTTTTTAGTAGATAAGCTATGCTACCATATGATTTATCTCAGATGGATTTGCACTTTCTTTTATGAATTTGTTCAATTTATGTATACGATGTTTATTGGGAAACTCATGAAAAACAACGAATATGGCTAAAATCTTGAAATTAAATGAGATTTATGGTTGCAGAAATAAACACAGATTGCTTCAAATTGGATGTAGGTCAATAAAAAAAAGGAAAAACAGCAAACTCGTGAACAGCTACGATTACAGGAAGCATTTTACCTACAGGTAAATTTAACGTGGTTCTCAACAGCTAATTTAAGGATAAAGAAACAAAATTATCTGCAAGTATTGGTAACAAACGAAGAAACTCAATGCTATGGATGACAAGTAAGCAGAAATAACGACGAAAAATTCACGTATCGTGATAGTGTAGGGTTAACATAGTGGTAGACATTGAAAGCCCAATCCAAACACGTATCTTGATAGTGTCGGGTTAGCACAGTGGTAGACACTGAAGGCCTAATCCTAACACGTATCTTGATAGTGTCGGGTTATCATAGTGGTAGATATTGAAGGCCAATCCAAACACGTATCTTGATAGTGTCGGGTTAGCACAGTGGTAGACACTGAAGGCCCAATTCTAACACGTATCTTCTAAGCCATACTGACACGGCCAAAAGGAAACGTTTAAGGCAGCATTTAACACGTGCATATTTCCATATAAACATACACTTTCCAATCGCCATTGGAGGGATGCTTATTTACAGCACCACACTCCAGACACCATACTCGTTTCACTTGGAGTGTGGCACGGCAAATAATCATCCCTCCAGTGGCGATTGGAAAGTGTATGTTTATATGTATATATGCACGTGTTAATTGCTGCCTATGGACTTTACCTTTTGGCCGTGTCAGTATGGCTAGTGGTAGGACATCGGCCTTTGGTTGGAAAGGTTGTGGGTTCGATTCTCCACTCAGGCAGTCCAAACCTATTTATGTTGTCTTTTGGACTTAAATGTCAGACTGCCTGAGCGGATAGACATGACTTTTGAGACCAAGTGATCAGTGTGTAGTCCCACTGCTATTGTGTAGTCCCAGCTTTATGTCCTAGATGGCCATGTCAGTATGGCTGAGTGGTAGGACTTAGGCTTTTGGTCTTAAAGATCGAGGGTTCAAGTCCCGCTCAGGCAGTCTGACATCCAGGTCCAAAAGTTAACATAAAATCGGTTTGCACATGTATTTATTTACGCTGCTTTAGTTTCTCTGATCTCGCTAGCTACCTGGTCTCGCGTAAGTGGAGTTGTAGCTTTAGGTGAACCCTCACAAGACTAATATTTGCCCATATTACGAACCTTTGCTGTATGGCAACAAATCTGTGAAACGGTTAAGGCGAAATACCTTTTGTTTCTCTTCAAAGATAGTGAAGTAAGTTCACTTTTAATGGAATATAGATTTTTTTTTAAATAACAAAAAACACATTTTATGGCCATCATTTGGAACTAGGCCATACCTGAAAAATTATGGGGTCAGACAACATGACATTCCTCATTTAGTACATTTTTATGAAATATATGGATTTTAAGTTGATTTATGTGTTTTATCTTCACATTAATTATTTTTTGTTGAATAATTACCATTGTTTTAACCTGAAGGTGTAAAATTGACAATTTTTGTAAGCTTTTCTAGTCAGTGGTCATCGTGGCTGAGTTGTGAGAGAGCTCAGCCTGTTTGCTGGAGGTTTGCGGATCTGGTCGACCCCCTGGAAAGGGGACCTTGGCAAAGTCCCCGCCAGGACTGCCAGCCAAGGTAGTGTGAGAGGCTACCATGCTCCTTCAGCGGCTATGGGAACTATGCTGGCCAATTCTGGACAATCTTTCGGCCCCTATGATGATCGGAGGTTTCCCGGATCGAATCCCCGGGTTGGCACCTTCCTTTACCAGATATTTCTTCTTCTCTAAAAGTCAGGTAATGTTCAAAATTGGGCCGATTCAGCCATACAAGCATTTAGTTGCTTCGGCTGACTTAAGGCTCAAAGAACTTAATTAAAAAAAAAAGTTATCGACATCCGTGAAGCAGACCTGGTTAACCAGAAATAATTAATCATCTGCGAGAAACGTAACAGTCCAAATATCGAGGGGGTGGCGAAATAGCACGAGCGCTAAAGTGCAAGAGAGATTTTGACACCACCAGATATCTGGGCTGCTCCGCTTCGAGCAACAATGAATTATTTCTGGTTTACCGCGTCTGCTTCACGTATATGTGTTTTAATGCTAAAGTGTGACGTCAAGCTAACTAAATCTCACGCTAACTTTTTAAGATTTTCGTTTGTAAATTTTATTTGTGAATCATAAATTTAAGAATTTTTACATGCGACTTATGTAAATTTCGAACGGAAGCTTCCAGTAGAAACTTCCTGTGTACGACGTCAGAGCGAAGGGCATTGATGGACCGTTACCGATGTTTGTGTTTTAAGGTAAAACTGTGTATTTTTGTCTACTTTAATAATTTAAAGAAGATTTAGAGTACAAAAAGCGCTATTTGCTTGAGTCTCTTACGTTTTTAGGTATATTTAGGTGTATTTCAAAGTGTCAGTAGCCTAGTTTTCGTACCGTCGGAACGAAAGGTTGCCGGGTTGGGTCATTCCTCCGTTGGTGGGGACTAGCATAGTATGCGGGATATTTTTTTTCTGTGTTAGTACGAAAAATGTCACAGGTTGCAAATGTGTCTGTTTCTGCTGGTTGCAATTGGGTGTGCTGGTTGAATTTGTGTTGTGTACGGTAGTTTTGCAAAGTCGGTTATTATATGTCACGTGGTGGAGCAGGGGTTATGTAGACCCCGGAAAAAGTGTTTGATTATCAAGAAAATGTGGGTTTTCAGATTAACCCTATATAACGACTACACTTTTAACGTGGGGGATGTGTTAGCGTGATGTCACCACCGTGCAATAACATAAATTATCTAAGGCATAAAGCTGGAACTACAATAAAACTAGTATAGGAAATTTCAGGCATCAGTAGCTAACCTTAAATATCAATTTTCAAATCCTATGGCTTTTGCTTTGAAAAATTATCTTCTAATATGTCTTAATGAGTATTCTACCATTTTACTACAGCATGTTGGCACAACTCAGAAAGTAAGTTCATTAAAAAAAACACGTGCTTAGATAAATAATTATATAAATACTAGAGGAAGCCCGTGCTATGCATGGGGCCGGTCACATTTCCCGGGACATTTTCCCGACGACTTGTCAGATTGATCGGCCACTCATGCTTGGCTCCTTTTTGGCTGCAGGTAGAGTGGGAGAGTGCATTTTCAATGCGGGCACGAGGAGGAGAGAAGTGGTTTTCCTTTAGGCTTTCCTATTAGCCGGCCTCCGATATTATAATAAAGATGTGAAACTCTTTCAAATAGGAAATCTTCTTGTGAGAAATTCATACTTGAACGGAATATATGAGGTGATGTAAAATGTACGACTGTTCCAACTGCAAACATAGTCACACTTGTTTATGGAAAACGACTAACGGGTAACGAAACCAAGCTTAGCATTTTTCACGAGATGAGGGCATTTTATAAAATGGTTGCAGTTGGGAGTTTTATCAATCAACCTCTGGCACTGAGAAAACATGAAGTAGGTGTAATATTTAGCGATTACTGAACATTAGGTTTATTTTCGGTTGTATTTGGTGGCCATACGGTTGTAATTGGTTGTATTAAATGGTAACCGTGGTTGAGATAAGGCAGAGCTCAGCCAAGTTACCTGAAATATCTGATTTGAACGCTGACTGGAGTCCCTATTAGCCTTTGCCAGCCAAGTGTGAGATACTACCATTCTCCTTCACCAGCTATGGGATCTAATCTGGCCTGTTTTGGACATTTGTAGGCTCCTGTGATGATAGGAGGTTTCCCGGTTCGCATCTCCGGTTTTGCCCCTCCGCTTATTACGCGGCAAGGTTCACAATTGAGCCAATTCATCTATACGAGCTTTAGTTTGCTTCAGGTGACTTAAGGCTTCAAAAAGTTTTCTACAAAAGTTCTTACATATGTGTTTATGTGGTTTATCGTTTCCAGCAAATTGTATCTATTTTTTAATGTTGAAGAAGTTGTATTATAAATTATTTTAATTGTTTAACGGCTAAATATTAACATCAACGCTTTTGCCGTGTTTGACTGGTTAATTACAGGATCGTATTTAAAAAAAATTTAATTACGTATTCGTAATATTTGTATAAACCCATTAATGTTTCGTTTATAAATCCTTACAAAGTATGGAATAGGCTTTTTAATGGATATTATTTATTTTTCTAAAATCTATGGTTTATTTTTGGTGAGCCTAACAGAAAATCTATGAATCGACGTGGAAAATGTTTCTCTCCATAATTTCCTCTCCACGGGATCGTCTTCTCTCATTCCAGTTAAATCGTGCTGCACATCAAATCCTTCTTCAGGGGAAAATACTTCGACAAAAGAAGAAAACCCGATTGGTTTAAACTTAGACATGTAACGGATGAAAGATTGAGCATAAAAGATAACATCCACACGAATTAGTTCTTTTTTACTCAAGATCGTTTTTAATTGCAAAAGCAGGGAAATAATCTCTTGCATTTTTGATGAATCAGAAGGTGAGGGATCATTAATGTCTGGATTTATTTGGGATTGCAGACATAAATAATGAAGTCGGTTAAACTCATTCCCAAGATTTGCAACAGAGGAAGATGTTCTTCTTTCATGCAAAGATGATCTTTTATCCAGGTACTTGACGATGCTTTCGACTAGATCAGTGGCCAAAGAAATGTTATATTCGATCTCATGAATTTCGATTCCTTTGAGAAGAGGTAAATATTCAATGAATTGCCAAAATGAATTGTCTATAGACGTAAAATGGTATTCAAATGACGTCATAGTGAAACATAATCGTTTTAAACTGTGAAACTTGCTGATGGGAGAAAACATCTCGTTGCCTTTAAATGCATATGTAATTTCAATAGCCAGTTCGGTTAATGATTCGTCAAGTAAATGCCATGGGAAGAATAAATTGCATTGAAATAATTCAACTTGAAACAAATTCAATAGATGGGTAATAAGAGACACGTTGACATATGCTAAATTCAAATATTTAATTTTCAAATTTGGATTTTGCATTTTTTGTTTGCATTCTGCTGTGGCATTACTGATCTGTAACCGCTTATAGGCCTTTTGTCCTCCGTTACACAACTGGCCCAAATCAACAACCAATCCTTTACTTGCTTGATTACAGTATAATAGGAAAGTAGTCAAACGTGAAGATTTAGAGATGGAACTGAAAAGAACATCGAGTTGCTCTCGTGACGGGTTGAAATCAAGTTGAAGGTAGAGTGCAGCAAATCTGTCCGTTCGAATTAAATCAATCAACATATCCAGAACATTGCTCATTCCTTCAGAGAAGTAACAGAAAATATACTGCATCTCAACATCTTTTAATTCCCCGTTTGTTAATGCCTGACAAATGAAAGGCAGAAATAGTGAAGTGGTGTCAGAATTTGAGAAATAGAACGAAATGCAATGAAATTGAAGAAAAGAAAAGTAGGAAAGAAGGTCGTTCCATTTATTTCCAGCTGATTCAGTACCATAGAACTGACACACAAGAGATTTACATTTAATTTTTTTGGTTTGGTTTTCACTTAAAGGAGACATATCATCATAAATCACTATCTTGAGGATATCGACTTCTATATCACAATGAGAACAAACGGGAAAGTCTAGATCCCAAACTATTTCTTTGAATATTCTCCGTTTTATTCCTTTCTGCATTAGCTTGGGAGGAAGATAAGAGTATAATATGTCACTTTCATTCCAATATATCCTCCAACGGGGTGGCAGGAAGGGAAGAAGAGAAGACAAGAGTTTGTCCGTCATGTTGGTTTCAGTTAATGAAGATATGAGAGATGCAAAATTAGAATTATATTCTGATACATATGGGGTGAGGCTATTAAAAATACTTCCTGCTTCATCTCCCATTAAACCAGTGAAAAATAAGAAAACCAGAGACGAATCAGCTGAGGCAAATGATGGTCGAATTTTGCACACGTTTTTCTTCCATTCATCATATGGACCCATTCTAAACTGAATCCATAAATAGTAAGCAGCTAGAAATTCTAAGAGAGATTTATGAACAGGTTCATAGAATTCTTCCTCCAAAATTCCTGTTATTTTCACAGTCTTGGTAAGAACACCCAAATCTAAAATTCTTTTATTTCTTGTTAGAGGTGACCCTAAAACATCTTCCTTAGAAAACGAAAGACTGTCTTTAGATACAGCAAAAAGACTAAATTCACCCAACTGACTCATCAGATCAACGTAAAATGGTCTTTGCTTAATGTCAAATGAAAAGAGATCAGCCTTGGATGCTGACGGATCATCAGTTTTAGTTAAATGTCTTCGAATAACAAAATTCATGACCCCTTTATACAATGCAGTTGTCGTTTTTAGATTCTGCGTAGTAGTTTCATTTTCAGTCAAAAGTAAAATTACCATCAAAATAAATAGCGGACACTGAAGAAAATTTCCTCTTAGAATTTTGTCCTTTTTCATTTGGTTAATTTTTATTTTAACATATTCTTTCGTATGTGAAGGGAAATTTGACAAATGTTTTTCAATAAATTCCGATTGTCTTTCTGCACTGATTCCAATTATTTTAGCCTTTTTGTCCCAAAGTCCCTTAATATTAAGGCCAACCTCTTGGTACAAATTTAGTCCTAGGATGCTTTTCACATCTTCATTTGAGGTAAACTTCCCTGGCCGTGATGTCACCAATAATGTAACATGAGCCATTTGTTTTCCTGTGATTAAAGACAAAATATATTTGGCATGTTGGTTCGCAAGTTCGTCGAACCCATCCAGAATCAGAAGGATCCGGTTGGATTTATCTTGGATAATGTGAAAAAATGCATCATGTTGTGCTTCTCTGACTCCAGATGCAGCAAATAGCATCTTTTCTAAGTTACCATCAAAAGTTCTCAAGGAAGAGAATAAAACAATATCAAAAGGCTTTAGATACATTTTTTCTCTGCTGTAATCATAACAGATTTTTGATGCAAGTGTTGTTTTCCCATAGCCAGGATGTCCTTCCACTAAGATTCTGGATGGGAACTTTTTTAACGAATCAGTCAAATCAGCATTGAGAGAATGAAATAATTCTTGCAATTCAAACTTGTCTTTCCTCCTGGTTGTGGCTACCTTATCATCATATATCATCTCTAACTGAATGAAGTGGTCCTCCATGGTAAGATGGACATTCTCCAACCATGGCAGCCCAATAATCTGAATCATGTTGTAGTGATGCCGTAGAAGTTCTTGGAATTCTGTGAGAGTCAATGTGCTAGGTTCACCAGGAAGTACAGCTGAAAATTAAAGGTAGTAATATTAATTTGAGTATAGCTGATTGCCTTCAGAACAAGGAATTGAGTGGTTTGGATAAAAATAAATAACAATTCTTTGTTGGAAACAGTTTAATTGTAGTAATTTCTCCAAAAGTAAAGTAATGCAACAATGATATTGCTGGATTAGTTAGGACAGAACAGTTCCAGTTAAGGGGGGGGATGAGGCTTAATGGCGCGTCGACAGCTTGGCATCCAGTTAAGGATGTCCACAAATGCATATTAAGGAATAATTCTGTTTTCGGCCCAACAAAATACCCTATGATTTCATGATCGTATGTCTGTACGACGTACGTTTATCTACTAACTATTTGCGTCTTCACATAAATGGCCAAAATAACGTACGGTACAATGAAATATTCTTATATTATTTGAATTAGTTGGAAGGCGTGACACCAGTTTTCATAAAACATTCCATTCCTCGTTTGTATGGCGACGTCACGTTGCGAGATGCTGAACAAATTGCTACATTGTCTTTCAAACAAAGTTGAAAACCACACTGTATTAAAAAAATGTTTGAAAAATAAAGTTTGTGTGGTGATTGGTCCAACAAATTATAATTGGCAAGCATCAGAGTTAAGCTCTGCTTCTTCAAACGATGATCGACTAGGAAAGAAGTTCCCACTTCCTGGCTCCAGACTAGTTCTTCCACCGGATGATCATCAACATCTTGCTCTGGTGAAACAAAACTAGGTGTCACTGGGATGTGTGCTGGCGATTGCCGCTGACAAATTTTCTCAGTTTTCTACCTTTGCCACGCTAATTTTGATGTTTTTTCTAGGCCACTTTTACTGTGTTTATAGACCAATTTTAAGCCTATTCTACCACAATTTTTTAAGATGTTCTG
>JAHWFP010072251.1:70689-103133 GCA_023313725.1 Lithobius niger | reverse complement strand
CAATTTTAGGCTTATTCTACCGCAATTTTTGAAGATGTTTTGTCCCTGTAGACCAATTTTAAGCCTATTCTACCACAATTTTTTAAGATGTTCTGTCTCTCTGGACCAATTTTAAGTCCATTCTACCGCCATTTTTGAAGGTGTTCTGTCCCTGTAGACCAATTGTAAGCCTATTCTACCACAATTTTTGAAGATGTTCTGTCCCTTTAATTTTAAACCTATTCTACCGAAAATTGTTGAAGATGTTCTGTCCCTCTAGGCAAATTTTAAGCCTATTCTACCAGAATTTTTGAAGATGTTCTGTCCTTCTAGACCAATTTTAACCCTATTCTACTGCAATTTTTGAGGATATTCTGTCCCTCCTCCCACTCCTGAAGCCAAAGAAATAAACAATGTGTGGAAATAAACAGTCACATTTTTTCATGGAATATTATTCTGGGGAACTTAAGATTGGGCAGTAAAATGTATGAGAAAGATTCAATTTTTTTTAACACAACACCATGCCCACTGGACATCACATCCACAAAAGCTATTACAATTTCTATTCACACATCCTATTTTATAAATTTTGTTTCAAATTTCCTGACTTTGCCTTGACTTTTCTACAACCCCGGAATTTTCTGATTTTTCCTTGACGTTTCCACAACCCCATATTTCCTGACTTTTCCTAGACTTTTCTACATGACCTCGATATTTCCTGAATTTTCCTCAACTTTTCCACAACCCTGTAATTTCCTGACTTTTCCTTGACTTTGCTACAATCCCGTAATTTTCTGATTTTTCCTTGACGTTTCCACAACCCCATAATTTCCTGACTTTTCCTAGACTTTTCTACATGACCTCGATATTTCCTGAATTTTCCTCAACCTTTCCACAACCCTGTAATTTCCTGACTTTTCAAGTGATCCCAATTTTTGCACATCACGAGTCACCCTGATTGAGTGAACCATAGATTGGAGCTGATATGCGATAGGGGGGGATTGAGGCTTAATGGCGCGTCGACAACTTGGTCATTAGCGCCAACCTCAGTCACAGTGCAGTGGTCCGGGTTGCCACTGTACCACACATTACAGAGATGTTATTCAAACCCCTAATCTAAATATGCGATAGTCACAGCCTCTATGCAAAGAGGGCCCATTTTGGAAATGCCTATTTTTTTCTTTAGTGGTAGTCAACACTACTCATAATATCACACATTTAATTTCATTTGTTGCATTCGAAGATCTATTATTAAATAATTGACATGAATGATACTTTAATACTTCAATAGTCACGTGGGCTTAAGAGATGCAGATAATCATGGCTACAATACAGGCTTAATTATAATTGGTGATGAATCACAGTGTTTTTTAATGTTTGCATCGTTATTTTCTTTTATGAAAACTTTATATAAGTCGATACCCTGCTACCTGCTATTTAATTTTCTATATATTGCATATTTTTTTTAGTTATAGGCATAAAACCTGACATTTTTATTAAGCTCAATAAAGTAAATAGTTCTAAATATATGTAACTAAAAACTAGGCCTATTCAGAACTGACTACATGAAATGTCTGTTTTCTTCAGTTCCATATTTAACACCACACTGTAGAAAAATGCAGTTATCCCCTTCAAGTTCGTCCATTTATTACGAGGAAAACTTGTCCCTAACTCCTAAAAAAAAAAAAAAACTCTTATTTTTTGAAATCAGCTTTTCGCAATAGTTTTCCTATTTAGGCACTCAAACATACGATATGACTACCATTTGCATTGTTAGTCTTTTAAGATGGGCGGTTGGGGTGGGGGAGGTAAGTAAAACCTAAAGAAAATAGTTTATTTTCAGTTATTGTTTACTAAGTTAATACTGCAAGTGGTATTTGTTGTTTTATACATCATGATTGCTGACGTACGCACAGGATTTCCGACTGTAGGCCATTTTGCATCAATGTGCTTAAAAACATTTGCCTAGAACGACAACTAATGCTTTTAATGTATGATGGGCCTATATCAGAAATATTATGGGAAATAATTAATAAACTAAAGCTGTTGTAGTATACACCATTATGAAATATAATAAGTAGCTACAGTATGAAATGAAAAATGACAACATTTTGATGGCGGAAGACTGCCCTGCCGGGAATTATTTTGAAATAACTGCTACAATTATTGTGTGCATGGCGTATCTTGAGTCCTGGAAGTATTTTACGAGCGACTACGTCTTCCTGGAGGGAGCGGCTTTAATCGACGTCCGCCATTGTTTTTGTAACCATCTTGGATATCAACAAGGCACTCTGCTGCCAAAAACGTACAATCGATTATCTGTGTTCGTTCTGCGGCGAACTCAAGATAGGCCGTGCACACTATTGTTACTTCAGCGCAGTAATTAACGTGAACAATAAGCAGTAAACGAATGTGTTAACTATCCCTTCGTTTACGAAGGTTGGATTAAAATGCTTAACTAAGTAAGGACTTACCAAATAAAGGCAATGATTCATGTTGACTTTTAACTTCCTTTGTTCGTGGTGACATCGTTGAACTGAAAATATGGAGAAAAAACATAAAATTTATTTACACGTTTTGAAAATAAAATTTGTTAATTAGAATAAGTCAAACAAGCAAATAAGAAGTGCATATGAAATGTAAGTGCATATGAAGGACTAATTAATATTTCTAATGTTTAATTAAAATGCTACATTGTTTTTGTAGCCTTACCAATTAACTAATCGAAGTGTGATAGCTTGTGATGTTTTTCCATACTGACTTAGACTCAACTATAGAATTGCCTTAAGAGCGACGATGGAATAATAATTTACAAGGTGAAATTGAAAGTAAATCTTTAAAAAATGCTGTTGAAATTATTCCTGTCAGTGTTGTAATAACTTGGTTGCTGATATTGGGATATTAGCTTTTGTTAGATTTGTAGTTGATACGTTAAGTTGAGAGCTGTAGTATCATGAGTTTACGAATTATTCGGCACAAGTGAAAAGTGATGCTGCTCCAGAAAACATCACATTCAACCTTACAAAAGGTGAATTTTTTTTTTTTTATTAATATTGACGGGCCTTATGTCAGCCGAAGCAATTTAATGCTTGTATGACTGAACCGGCTCAATTTTGAACACTACCAGATTTTTTTAGAGAAGAAGAAATCTGGTAAAGGGAGGTGCCAGCCCGGGGATTCGATCCGGGAAACCTCCGATCCTCGTCGGGGCCGAAAGATTGTCCAGAATTAGCCAGAATAGTTCCCATAGCCGCTGAAGGAACATGGTAGCCGTGAATGTTTGACGAACGCTGCCATAACAAAAGTCACTGCTTCCAACTAAAAAAAAAATATGCGAGCACGCACAAAGATAAAAAAAAATACTGGGAAACGGATGCTCACGTCAAACAAGAAGTATTGCTCATCAACATTGCAGCAGATAGTACCGATGAAGACGACCAACCAGAATATTCAAGTGATAACGATGAAGGTTTCCAATTTTTTTTAATCTCTCTGAGCATGACTGTTTCCAAACTTGAAATAAACAAGGGGGTACAGCGACTATCTAGTCGCATTGGTCTTCTGTGCAGTTCCTCCACTTCCAATGTTGAGGCGCACACCTCTATCATGCACTACAACATCTATCTCTATTATATAATCTAAAAACAGTAACCATCAGAATTGCTCGTTACAAATGTGTTAGCTTTTAAGCTAATTTTACGTTTTAGGCATAATTGTCAGCGTTTAGGCCTAATTTACAACTTTAATTTCATAAGTAGCAACTAACGGAGATTTGGATTGTATACAGTAAGCCTATTCATTTTTGTAACACGGTATTCCTCTGCGCACACAATTACAGTGTTACAACGTAATGTGCAGCGTAGCCTATATAGATCAGTGGTAGTAGGGAAGGGACAGGAGAAACGCTGCAGCAGCAACTCGTAGCAACTATTGACGTTGCCATGGTAATGTGATTTTAGACCTAATTTTCATTTTTTAGGCCTAATTTTTTTAACGGCAGTTTTAGTTTCGTAAGTTAAGTAGCAGATAGGCCTAATGGAGAATTTGGTTCGATCATAATCCTATTCATTCATGCAACAATGCGACAAGACTCTTTTAAACGAAGCTAAAATGTTTTTGTTTTTACGGCTGCGTTAAAACAAATCTTTAGGATTTCAATTCGACGATGAAATGTTATTATTTAATGTAGTTACGTCGAAAAAGTCTATTTGCTCTAAGGAGGCAACGATGTTTTAATTTGCCATGTTATTTAACTAACTTTTGACACTGAATCGAACGTTGTAAACAGTGGTCGTCAATTTCTGGTACCGTTGCGAAGTTGAAAAAAGCGACGGACGGACAAAGTCGTTGCAATAGTCTTCTCAGCCGGTACGGCTGTACAGAAGCCTAAAACAGCGCTTTTTCAAAGCCCCAAACAACAGCCCTTTTCAGGGATTCAAATAATAGTAGCCAGAATCCATACACCTGATAATCCATCACAATAATTCTTTTCCCGTAATTTTTACAAACAAAAATGACAAATAAAAATGACCTCCCCCCCCCCCCCCCAACTGCCCTCACTCCCAACAGACTATACAACATGATTGTAGAAAATTGGAGTCTACATCAGGTGGTGAAACGGTGGCAGAGGTCAGCCTAGCTGATGTGACTGATAGCTTGAAGAGGAATCCTGGAAAGACCCTATCAGACCTGATGGACAGGGTAGTGTGGGAGACTACCAGTGTCTATGGGATTTATTCTGAGAAATTCTGGTCCCCAACCGTAATCGGAGGTTTACGGGTTCGTATACTCAGGTTTCCAGTCTCTGCCTGCACTACTGTCACTTTCAAAATTGTCTACTAAGGGTCACAATTGATCCAGTTCATCTACACAAGGATTGGCTCACTTTAAATGACTTAAAGGTTCCAAGAAGAAGAAGGTTTCAAAAAAGTAAGAACACATAAAGACGCATCAGTAAATAAATGTATAGTTAAAAAAAAATTGAAAACAATGGCATTTCCAGTTAAACCGCAGTATATACGATGCAATCTTGATTTTACCTTTATTTTACTTAATTTAAAATTCATATTACTGGATTTAATTACGAAAACGAATTTAGAGATGAACTGCTAAGCAGCAGCTGAGTGTTTGTTTAAGGATTGTTGCAAGTTTTAGACATCAGTAGACGATCTTTCCCAACACGCCTGACAGCTTCACTGCAATGCCGATCCAGGAAAGCCAATCGCCAAAGGCCATCTCCAGGAAAACAAAGCCGATCATAAAATGCTCACATGACTCAAGATCTGCCACGAACACTGTAATGTCATTGTTAATATCTTGAAATATTCACAGGTTCATTTATTTGTCACAGGAGAGTACCGAAAGCCATGATGTGTCGATCAAGTGACAGTTTAGTCTACAGTCTACTGTCACTGCTGTTGCAATAGTAAACTGTACCAGAGAACAACTGCAGCTGAAAACATGTAGCTAGGAATAACAGTAGCTGAGGACAACAGCAGCTGAGAACAAGTAGATGAAAACAACTGTATCTGAGAACAACCACATCGAAGAACAAGTGTAGATCCGAACAACTGTCGCTGCAAACGCAACAATGATAGGCATCATTCATTTGTGAAGATTCAGTTTACAGGGTCATGCTACTACTAAAACCTTAGCATTTTGTTTTTTACAATCCCAAAACGTCAGATTGTGTCACGATGCTGCTTCAAACCTAGAAAATACGTCAAGTAAGTAATTTTCTGGGATAAAGCTTTTCAAACGCCCGATTCCAGAATCACTTCTAACCAGCATTTATGAAACCCGCTCCGTCCTAACCAGAAAATATGTTTACCCTTTCAACCACCACAATAGCTAAGCATTAGCAGGAGTATATAAAAATTTCTTTAGAAACGAGGCAAGAGTGTTGGAAGGAGAGTATAAGTCTCTGACCCTTAAAGCGTGTGATGGGAACAGATATCCACTCGGTAAATATTTGTGCTCCAAAAGAGCAGCCACCTAACCAAGGTGTGTGGTGCAGTGGCAACCCGGACCACTGCACTGTGACTGAGGTTGGCGCTAATGACCAAGTTGTCGACGCGCCATTAAGCCTCAACCCCCCCCCCCTAACCAAGAATTTTTAATAACATTGTTATTGATAAGATAACTCTGTTAGCAAGCTGAGGAAGCTATAATGCGGGTTCGAATCGAATTTTTATTGACAATAGAAATTTGATTCGAACCCGCATTACAGCTTCCTCAGCTTGCTACCAGAGTTATTTTATCAATAACAATGTTATTAAAAATTCTACAAGATGATTTTTTTTAAGATGATGATAATCATATTATGTTTCATAGCAAGTCCTCGTTGCTATGGAATTATTTACACACTCGGGTATTAAGCATTAATCTAGCAATCTGTGAGGAAATTAATTAAAAAAGATGACTATAAGCTCGATAAACTGGTATGATCAGTATTGGAATTAAACAACTACTTTTTCCAGGTGTTTGCTTATAGCCACAATCCAAACAAACACTGCCTAACAGATGATGATAAATATGAAATTATGGGCTTTTGCAACCTACAGTTTACAATTATAGGGATCGACCGATACAGATTCCGATACATCGATACCGATAACGATTTTTAAAAAAGTCAACAGGTAAAAAAGTCAAACCCATTCGTACCTCTGACCATAAAAAAAACCCAGTCCACACTGCAGAAAGGCCTAATTGCAAAAAGCCGATAGTATATGCACGCGTTAAATTCACCGAGACGCTGTCCAGATGATGTCATACGATGTGAGCGGAGCCATACAGGAAAGGTTTCTCTCAAGCTAGGCAGAATAGCCAGTGCGCACGGAAGATGGTCGTATCGGCAAAATATCTGTAAACAAACACCGATACAGATCCGATACCGATGCACGAAAATACCGATAATATCTGTAAATACCGAGACCGATTTTGATATCTGTCTATCCCTAGTTTACAATGCATTCGTTTTTTGACGAAGAGATGGAAGTTTCAACACTTGGTAATGATTGTTAATGGGGCTTAGATAGGCATCAGTGGTCTTCGCCAGTCCAACCTCAAACGTGAACACATTTCATATAATAGACCTCCCTGATATCAGAGGTGATGCCTAGAGTACAGGGGCTTGTAAGTACTGTACATAACATGCAGCATTGATTAGCATATTAGAATGTGTTTAAAGCAGAGCACTGTGCACTACTACACCCTATAAACCAGAGCGCATACCTCGGCTCGTACATTGATTATCTGGTAATCATGTAAGTAATTTTCAGTACGCGAAACAGTAGCAAACAATCCTTTGCAAAAACTAGTAAACGAAGTAAGGTGACACCACTTTCATCCAAAATGGAGATATTTGAAAGGATTCGTCACCAATATGTCAAGTTAGAATTTCAAGGAACAATCAAACAAAGAAACAGGAAGCATGTCAATGCATGGAGGAACCATTTTAATGTTTTTCAGAAATTTGAATGTCTTACAGTATTTAAAAACTGCTATAACTTACATTTTATGGATAATGTCCTTTCTCCCGATGTTCCGGAGATGTTCCATCAGTTTTTCTTTATTAGCTTCCAACCCTTCTCGACTTCTCCAAGTAGTTAAGGCTTTAAATGCCATCATCTTCGTGCCGTATTTATCTTCATTAAGTCTAATTCTATCAATTTCTACCATATCAAGGCCCATTTCTAAACAGAGGTCAATCCAGTCTCCACTTAGCATGTTGCTTACAGACGTCAGGATGGCATTTCCGAGAGGATAATCTGCAATAACGGCAAGTCCATATCGCAGATTATTTCAAACCAAACGTGTAGAGAGTTAGTTTTATCTAAATTGGCGGTTGGACAAAAAATGATAGGCCTGAGTTCATATGAAAAACATCATTATGATAAACATTAAACACACATCACGCACTTGTCGTGTATTTGCCTAAAACTCTGGATATAACACACGTACACACATGAGTTTGATGCTAAAGTAATGGAAATGTAAAGACGAGCACTAAATGTACCATAGACGAGCAGAAAACTGCAATGAAGGATGTAGGTCAACGAAAACGTAGTCTGCCTCTCCTCATATCGAAAGTGGCTAATCTGGTAGTAGTAAAATGAGCCTTTTACTCTCCAAAGAGATTGCAACCTGGTGCCCTTGGATGCCTTTCCAACTCGACGTCTGAGGTTGCATGCTGCTTGGCAAACCTTGTGGGACGAACAAGACAGTAATAAGTTGTGGGCTATTAAAGGCACGACCAAGGTACAGCACTCAACCTGTTGCTGCAGATGCCAAGAAGAAGTGGTGTTGGTCCATTTACGTATTGGTCACTCCAACAGTACTCATTTTCATTTTAAGATAGTCGCCATGTTGATGGTGTTCGTCGTCGTTTCCATCTTCCGCATGACATTGCGCGTCAATTGGGCGATAAGTCTGTCCTCCTGTCCGGTGTTTTTCAGTTTTTGCAGTAGGTACAGATGTATGACATGATTTAGATTAGGGGTTTGAATAATATCTCTGTAATGTGTGGTGCAGTGGTAACCCGGACCACTGCACTGTGACTGAGGTTGGTGCTAATGACCTAGCTGTCGACACGCCATTAAGCCTCAATCCCCCCCCCCTCATTTCAATGGGGATATCCCTCCTGAATATCATTGGTGTCACCAGCCACTTATGATTCGTCACGTGCTAGTTGGGTGTCACTATGTAAAGGTGTTCGTCGTTGTTTCCCTCTTCTACAAGACTTAGCACGTCAGTTGGGCGATGTTTCTCACCTCATGTCCAGAGTTTTTTTTAATTTTGCATAAGGTACAGACATAATACGATCTAAATTTGAGGTTTGTTTAACATCTCTATAATGTGTGGCGCATAGCAACTGAACGAGTGCACTGTAACTAAGGTTGTCGCTAATGACCTAGCAAACAATGCGCCATAACGCCTCAATCCCCCCTTCACCATACAAATGCCATAGAAGCGCATGTTAGGACTCTGGATGTATTATGGTGTTATTTGCATTGAGCGCTCCCTCCTTCTCACCAAAGATTGGAGGCTCACACAATTATAGGTGACAGGATTCGTATTATGAAACTTACTAAATCGAACCCCACCACTGAAAAGTGAACAGACTAATGGATCGACTCCCCTCTAATATAGTATAGGTCCATGGTCTGTACTGCCGGTAATGTGATGAACGATTCGTAATGATTTGTACTAGCAATGATATAAGTAACGAACTGTCAGCATTTTTCTGTGTTATGGCTCTTTTTTCCAAATGACGTGTGGTATTTTCTTTTTTCTTTTTGGTTCCTTTGTAAAAATCTGTCAGGACAACCGAAAATTTAGGTGTGTTTATTAAATTGTACTTGTGAGTACTAGAAGAGACATCATTCTTTTTTTGTTGACATGGTAAATAAAGTTTTTTTATCCTTCAATTACGTGAAAAACCGCTGCTATTACCGTATGTGATAAATAATTATTATTATTTCAGGGATTAGGCAAACATTAATTTGCAACAACTAAAATAAATACATGAATGGAACGCAGGATAAGATATTTGCAGCTTCAGCTATTGTTGTAATCAATAATCATACAAAAAACTCCGTAAGGGTAAACGGACCCATCAAGTTTTTGCCATAGAAAGTTGTGATATCAGAGCCAAAATGGCTGCCACCAAGTTTTTGGTCCGAACCGTAATCACTCAAGCTTGACTGACAACACCGAGGTGTCAGTTAAGATTGAGTGATCAGGTGTAGTGGCTGGAATGGGATAGTGTGTTTACCGTTTAAGGTGTAGCATGAGAAAGCAGGCCGCGCTGCACGATGATGTCGTGTGAGGGCGCACGCATCGAAATGATGCATTCTCTACCTGTAGCAGACGGGCTTTACCATAGTAAATACGTGGTGGTCATGCCGAAATGGCTAAAAGATAAAACTTTGAAAGTATTTGTCACCAGTGACACTTGACGTGAATCAAATTTTAATCGAGGATTGAATAAAGGTTGGCTGCTATACCCTTCACACGACAAATTTAAGTTGCCTAATCAAAGATGTATTTAATATTCAGCATGAATCGTTTGATCCATGATAGTGTCTCGGACGTTATAACGTGTCTTCTAGAAACTTTTATTGTTCTGAACATTAGAAGTAAATAACGAACAGTATTATAATGTTTTACGTTCTAACCTGGTTGCATTTCTATGGACGACAGGTAAACGACCATTACGTAACTAACTACTCTCTATAAAATTCGGGGGCAGAAAACCAAATATTTTGTTTTAATGCTCAGTGTTCAATCTTTAAAAAAGAATTTTTATTCGCCTCAGTGTTGCCCACGGGGGGGGGGGGGACAAGGGGGCACCTCCCCCTTTTTTTTTTTTTTTGGGGGGGACGAATTTCACCTGTACGAAAAAAATTATGGCTGACTGCCCTATTGTTTTTATGACTTTTGGGTGGGTTTCTCTTCATTTTTGGGGTGGGACTAAGTTCCCTCTTCCACACCCGAAAAAAAGTTTTCACGACTGGTTAGCCTACTATTAGCTGGGGGGGGGGGGGGGAGAGCGACGACGTTCACTCAAACAATAGGCAAGCCAGTTATAAAAACAATAAGTTGGTATCATTATCAATACCATCATCACAAAACGAACGATACAGAAGCTTGTCAGCAGCAAGCCAACAAAGTTAAAATCCCAGTCTGCTTCAACAACTTTCAAATTCCAATTTTGACTGAAATTTTAAAGTTTTTAGGCTTCGGGGGGAGGGGGGGGAACAAGGCCCCCAAATAGCGTAAAATGCTTCAGCTTCTGCTGGCCCGAACCCCACTGGGGGAGCTGTCAGGGAGCTTTCAGTGCTCCCCCAGACCCCTTAGCTGGTTTTGCCGGGGGCCAGACAGAGTAAACTAAATTTGTTTTAAATGTTAATTTTCTTGGCCCCACGTCAGGAAAATTGGGGGAATTAAAAAAGCTCGGGGGACTCCTGATTGGCTTGTGGGTGGATGGGCACCCCTGATTCGCCTCAATCAGTTCATGTCGCCACAGAAATATTTTTTTTTACACAAAACTTGACTGGTGTGTCATTAACAACATAATTAAGAGCAGACATTTAAACTAAACCTTATCCCTTTAAACAGATAGTTTTAGTGTTTAAATCTTTTGAAGCCTGCAACCTATTTTATTTATTTATTGTGTATCTTTGGATGTTTTTTTGTGTGTGTGTGCAACGAGTTTATGCTTGATACAGCATAAACCCGTTGCACACACACAAAAAAAATAGGTCTGGAAGAGAACATGTGCGGAGTGGGGGAAGAGGGGGAGTCGCGGCAGAATATATTCGACCTTAATAACAGCTCAAAAGTGGATGAGGAAGCCCCCACTTCCTGTGGTAATTTTTTCCGCATACGGATAGGATATTCTTCATATGTACTTTGGGTGATAGGTATTCATCAGCTGCAGTGCCCCCAAGTCTTAGGAAAAAAAAGAAAATCGTAGCTAAATTTACCTGGTTTCTTCCTAATTTGTCTGAGTGACAGTTAGCGCTGGAGAGACTTCAACTTTTCGCTATTGTCCATCATGCTGAGTCTAGCCAAATCTAGACCATTGTATTGGTCACAAGTTATTTTGGGACCGGATAATATTTATGGACGGAGAAGGCTGGAGTAACCTCAAAATAATTGATGTATCCACCCCCCACCTAGGCCTTGAAAAAAACTTGACCCCACCCCCACCCAAGGTCCAAAAATAATCTGCTCCATCCCCACACACCACAAAAGTTAGCTTTTCTTGTGCCTTTTAAGGACAAGGGTAGATGATTTTCTCTGGACTAATTAGAAAATGGCATTCCACGCCCGCCGGCAAGTTCTCTGTTGTGTGGTAAACGAGCCATGAGTTAAATGTTCATAAAAATATTCAATGAAATGGTAGACCTCCTTTGGTTGGTTCATGATTCATTATGGTAGAATGACTTTGGATTTAAGAGATGCATATTGGCACTACTAAAACAGTTCCAGTCAAGATGTCACTGCTTTTCACAACACCAACACCCCAACTTCCCATGGTGCAAAAATCCATTTGGAAAGTGGTTTTGAAGAACATGTACTGGTTGACATTGAAAATATCTTCAAAATATTATAAACACTTACATGATGGGGAATCTGGGGCCCTTGTCTCCCAGAAACTACAGCATTTGTAGAAAATTTCATTTGCTGCCATTTGTCATTTTTGAGGCATAGAATTGTGCTTTTCCTCTAGTTGGGTCGTATTTTTTAACCCCACCCCTCCGCTATTAACAGCGCTAAAAAAAATTCTTGAACCCCTCGCGATGGCTCGACAAAAATGCACAGCCCCCACCAATTTCTCCCAATCCGGAGAAACCACGTGTTCTGAAATGATAAATTTAGTTGAGGAGTCAATTTGGCACGTGCATTAAGGTTGTTTGCAAGGTAGCAATGGGCGTGCACCTTCTCGTACGTTTCGCGATAGTTTTTTTAACCATCATCAGTGGAAACAATTCGACTCGGCTTCTGAAATGTGTATCTTTATAATAATATCGGAGACCGTCTAAAAGGAAAAGGAAAGCTTAAAGGAAAGCCTAAAGGAAAACCACTTCTCCCCTCCTCGTGCCCGCATTGAAAATGCACTCTCCCACTCTACGTGCAGCCAAAAAGGAGCCAGGCATGAGTGGTCGATCAATCTGACGAGTCTTCGGGAAGAGTGCCGGAAAATGTCCCGGGAAATGTGTCCCAGGAAATGTGACCGGCCCCCTGCAAAGCATGGGCTTTCTCTAGTTTATAAGTAATAGATATCCGTGAAGTAGACCCGATTATCCAGAAATAATTGATCGTCTGCGAGAAAGGGAACAGTCCAAAGATTGAGGGGTGGCAAAATCGATTTTGCTACCCCTAGATCTCTGGACTGCTCCCTTTCTCGCAGACAATCAATTATTTCTGGATAACCGGGTCTACTTCACGGATATGTGTTTTAATGCTAAGGTGTGACGTCGAGCCAACATATCTAGTTATTTGAGATTTAAAAAAAATTATTTGAACATTTTATTTTTAAATTATGACGTAAATTCCTGAACTCAAATTTCCGTTTAAAATTTCTGTCTGCGAAAGTCTCACGTACGCGAGGACGTCCCTATATCCAGTCCCAGTCACCAACGTTTGTGTTTAAGGTAAAACCGTTTTTTCTACTTTATTAGTATAAATAAGATATAGCTTATAAAATGCGTATTCGCTTGAGTCTCGTATGTTTTTAGGTGTGTTTAGAAAGTGTCAGTAGGCTAGTTTTCGTACCGTCGGAACGAAAGGTTGTCGGGTCCGGCTTGGACGATTCCTTCTTGGATGGGGGTAGGGAGGGGGCTAGCATCGTATGCGAGGTTTTTTTTTTCGTGTTAGTGCGAAAAATGTCGCCAGGTTACAAAATGTGCTGTTCGCTTGAGTATCGTATGTTTTTAGGTGTATTTAGGTGTGTTTACAAGTGTCGGTAGCCTAGTTTTAGTACTGTCGGAGCGAAAGGTTGGCGGATTGGGCCATTCCTCCATGGGTGGGGTCCTAGCATAGTAGCCTACGCGTGGTTTTTATTTTCGTGTTAGTATGATAAATATCACAGGTTGCAAATGTGCTTATTTATGTTGGTTGCAATGGGGTGTGCTGGTTGAATTTATGTTGTGTACGGTAGTTTTGCAAAGTATATCACATGGTAGAGAAGTGGTTGTGTAGAGCGCGGAAAAAAGTGTTAGATTATCGAAAAAGTGTGGGTTATCAAAATTAACCTACGGTGACGTGTGTGGGTTTTCAGATTAACCATATATAACAGCTACACTTTTAGCAATGGGATGTGTTGGCGTGACGTCACCACCGTGCAATAATAATTATTAAGTGTCCTGTTCTGTGTTGTGTAACAGTCGAGTTGGAGGTAGCATCAATATTCACGATTTAAGATTAGTTTGTTTTTAACACTACGTTTTGAAGGAAACAAGTGAAGTTTCATTTCGGTCATTAAAAATGACAAACTTTTGGCCAATCGACGATGCCATTTTCCGATGTTATCCACGAAACTCATCTTTCATCACATTTAACATGGTCGCTTAAAAAATGAATTTTAACTACGCTTTGAAAAAATGCTTCAAATCCAGTGAATGTTTATAGAACAGAGAAGGCATTTGAATAAGGAATGCAGTTCACGCAGAACCCCTTTTTCCTGTTGTCCCATCCCTCAACTAAACCTGAATGAAGAAATTGGGGTATTTAAAAACCTATAACCAACGTTTGCAAGTCTTAGTTTTCACAATTATTTACACAAAACACGAGTTGCATCCAGAAAAATTATGAGACCACTATACGTGTGTCGAATATCGTTCCTTGACATGCACCAACACCTCAATTTAGTTGCAAGTGTTCAACTGGATTAAAACAAATTGCATCGACACCAAACCACTTAAAGAAATAGAAATAGTAATTCCAAGGTGCCAAATCGAAGAAAGCAATAGGAAAGAGACCAACGAAAATGACAATGCCTCCTACATGTAAACGTAGTGATTGTTGATTCAGTGTTCAATTTTACCAGGTGTGATTCAAAATTGCCGGTGGCAACATTGCTGGTGGCACTGTTCAGTGTGTTACATGTGGATTCGCACAATTTTGCATTATGATAACCTCCAATATTTGTGTATGCTAACAAATCGAGACTTATCTTTTGATACATCAACCAGAGCTTTCCAGCCTTTCTAATTATGTATTAGTAACTGTACTTTGTACACATGCATTTTCTCCCAAAACACAACCGGCAGACATATGAACACACAAAAATTAACATATGATGATTAATGTTACTTACCATGTTGATCGTCTTCTGAAGAATTCTTGCGTGATCGATCCCACCACCAGAGTAAAGTCATGATCAGAACAACGGTACATAAAGTGATGGCGAATACTACGTCGTCCATTGTCAGAAACTGAAAAACAAACGGAATTTTAAATTCTAAAATTAGTTTTTACTATCCTAAAATACTTACCTTTAGTATTAGCTAAACAGCTTAATTTATGCTCAAACTACCCGAATTTAAACACTCTGCTACCATCTTGTAGCCTGAACTGCCATCTTGTTTCCTCGTTATCAGTTTTCTTGAACCACATCTCGGTTTCAGCGAGAGGGGAGAATGTGAGCAGGTTTTACTGTAGGTAAGTATTTTAGGGTAGTAAACCTAATTTTAGATTTAAAATTCCGTTTCTTACTCTCTTCAAAATACTTCACTTTAGTATTAGATGACTTCGGCCAATAGTCACCTGGAGCCAGCTGCACTTAGGGGTACCTTAACTAATAAGTACATAAACTCTTAGGAAAATCTCCTAGTGCAAATCTTCAATTAGTCTTTCTAGGCCCATTGCCACATCTCTACTTTCCACCTTGTATGAATTCTCACTGAGTACTAGGACTCTGAGTATTGCAAACGCTTTCAATGAGTACCAAATATATAAAGCATTGTTAATTGAGTCCCTATCCACTCTGCCAGACACACCACTGTATTATAGGCCACATCCAAAACGTGTGCCAAAACCATCTTAATGGACTACTACACACTACTCACACGACTGCCAGCAATCACATGTTTCACCATTCTATCTCCTTCACCAGATCCAGTTAATCCCAAAGATAGTGGCTTATAAAAGTATTTTGAAGCTGCTGGGAACAAACTGCTACAATCTACTCCAATGGCACTCCTGAACCAAAGCTGCTTAAGCTCGAAGTTCATGGGCACCCACGTAGGCCATACGCCTCTTTACAACATTCCGAATCCAGGACCCCAGTCTCGCCGGAGAGACCAGCCTTGGTACTAGGTCAGCTGACTACCAATCGACCTGGAGGATGAGCGGCAGAAAAGACTTATCCTCAGATGCCGACTTAGTTGGACGTTGCGCAGTATACTCAAGGTAACATCTGAGTACCCTGACTGGTTCTGCACTCTTTCTCCACCCTCGGGATCCACAACAGGGGCCAAAGCTCTGATGACGTAGGTACCCAACCTTCATCTAGATGCTGATTTTTGGCACAAAAACTTGCCAGAAAAGTCATAGTTACCCTTGACCAAATTTTATTAAACGAATGTGCCCATCTCTCGTGACAATGCAGCCAACTCGCTCTGCCGAGCTGGCATTACCAATGTAACGAGGAAGACCATTTTTTGGGTAAGATGAAGTTAGATGCCGTGTGCATGGGCTCACTTCAGCTTGTGATAAACTCGCCAACACAAGAGGAAGGTTCCATTTTGAAAAAAAACAGGGCATCTTTGGACGAGCATTTTCAAGAGCACGAATCAAAGAATACCGTCAATGATGGCCAACCATCCTGTGCAAGACAGCACCGAATTAAGGGCGGATCGGTAGCCTTTTATCGCCATCGGAGAAAGTCCCTTCTGAAAAAGGTCTTCTAGGAAGGATGCCGACAATGCCTCTGACAGGTTATGTCGATCCACTAACAACGTGTCTCACCATGAAAACCAATTCTTCCATTTCGTTTCGTAAAATCTTACTTGTTGATGAATGATGATGCTACAGGAGAAGATATTAGCGGTCCAACACATAACCAACAAATGACTCAAAAGGACCTTACTGACAAAGTCAGTTAAAGCCCACACCTCTTCTCGAAGGGGGGGGGGGAATGAGGCTTAATGGTGCGTCGACAGCTTGGTCATTAGCGCCAACCTCAGTCACAGTGCAGTGGTCCGGGTTGCCACTGCACCACACATTACAGAGATATTATTCAAACCCCTAACCTAAATCTTGTCATACATCTGTACCTCCTGCAAAAATTGAAAAACACCGGACAGGAGGACAGACTTATCGCCCAATTGACGCCCAATGTCATGCGGAAGATGGAAACGACGACGAAAACCATCAAGATGGCAACAATCGAAGGAAGACGATCAAGGGTCCTTCCTGACAAGAAGAGTAAAAGGCCCCACCCAAAGGGGGGGGGTGGAGGCGTGAAAATTCGGGCATAGTGATCTCGTGCGACCACTTCGTGCAGCCAACACCCCCAAAAGGGGAAGTAGTTCGTCCCCCCGCCCCCACTCAACCTTGGATGCAGGAAGTGATCCTCCTTATTCTTTTTCTTCGATGAGAGTCAAAGAAAAGGATAAGGAGGATCCTATTTACGATTCCCAAACTGAGACTAACCTTGAGCTTTCCAGGGAGATACACTTTTACAGATAAAATTAAAACGTGAAAAATATACGAAAAAATAAACTTTCCTTTTCACTGCAATACATTAAAAGAAAAGCATGGGTGAAGCACAACGGTAAAATACCACGTTGAAAGTAAGTCTTTACAAAAAAATGCCTTTCACGAATGAAACAAACTGACATTGGCAAAGTCACTAATTTCAGCACCGTCACACCTCGATCGACCCGCTGAACGTTGTTCGCTGCAACTGGTCGTCACTGGTTGCCATTCATCATCTGCCACCATTTGGACCAACGTAGACGAAGCTTCTCACTTGGCACTGTCCACTGTCACCAGTGCACACCACTCACATTCAAATTCCCTTCATCCACCATATCCCGACTCCTTGGCAACCGTGATAAATGGCGACTACTATGTTCACTTTTGGTCTGCACGTCGAGATGTCGTGGTGATTGAGGCAACTGCTGCCCTGCTGACTCCCTAGCGACCACCACCTCCCGATGCCATGGCAATCGGGAAAACTGACATCGCGGAGAACTTAAATTAAAACTTGGAGACTTGGGACTACTGTGCTCGCCAAAGGCTATCATCTTGTTCACTGAATGCTTAAAGATTTTTTGTGAACGCACAGTCATACTTATAACCTTTTGTTTCACGCTCAGCCTTCCTTGCTCAGACGAAAACTCAGTTTCTAGAGTGCTTGTTTGGGGTGGATGACTTTCACCATGGGTGCCCCATTTTGTAAACAATGGAATCGCGATCTAGATCCGCCAACTTTGCCTTGATGATTTTTGGGATTGAATCTCGCAAAGAATGGAGCTGAGATGCCATGCTCTCCAGGAAATCCATAAACATGAGCTTAAATCCAAGGTAGAGTTCATTTGATTAGTTGCAACACTGTCTTTAGGACTCAACAGCAAAGCCTACTGACAATGTTGCCGTTGTCGCCCCCGTGGCTGGCACTCGAACATTCCATTGAGTCCTCAACCTAATGATGCACTCGGATTATATCCGAAAACCTCCTGTATCTTGTTATCTAAGAATACTTCCTACGAAACTCTTGAACGTTTCTCTTCATATGAAACATAGTGACGACACCGCTGCACTGCTTTCTGGCCGTATTTCTTCCACATACGTAAAACTTAAAACTTTTCGCCGGCATGAGTTTCAAATAGATGCTCCCTGAGTTTCGAATAAAGTCACAATCCCGGGGCTTTCGGCATGATAAAAAGAGAGTCCGGCGTTATTAGACGAGTGCAGGAGACCACAATCCCCAATGCAAATCCCTCTGCTTCACTCATCCTGGGCAATCGTTGTGTTTGAAAAAAAAAACCGACTGAGCAGAACACCGAGTTGATGCCCAAAGCGGTAGTGAGAGAACAAGACGGCGGCTCAGGCTACGAAGGTTGCATGAGCAGAGCTGTCTGGTGGGAAAGCCAAGCGAAGCTTATGTTCATTTAAATGGTGTTTAATTTTGGGCAGTTTGAGCATAAATTAAGCGATTTAGCTAATAATAAAGGGAAGTATTTTGCAGATAGTTAAAAGGAAAAGTAAGCATTTTTAGCATTTTCAGTAGTAGATTACGTTAACTTTCAAAAACTGTCTTTACAAATAGAAGTAAAGGGGTTCCCCTTCCCCTTACCCCCCAAGTAAGGGGAACCCCCTTACTTGGGGGGGTTCGCCCTTACTTTTTTTTAAAGATGCCCAATTCGGTAGATAAAATAATGAAGAAAACCCTAAAAAACTTAGGTTATCCATGCTTTGAACGTCAATATGGACCAGCCATTGCTAGTTTATACCTATTTTTTATACCACTGAATGTGGGGTCAGAAAGTAGCACCTGCCTTCATTTAAATTACGAGCTATTAAAGGCACTGTTGAGGAATGGCACTCGGCGTGTCGCCGCAGTCGCCGTGAGGAGGTGGTGTTGGCCCGTTTGCGCATTGGTCACACTCGACTGCGGGGGGTTGACCCTCCTGAATGTTATTGGTGTCGGCGGCCACTTACGGTCCGGCACTTCCTTGTTGATTGTTGCCATCTTCCGCATGACATTGTGCGTCAATTGGGCGATAAGTCTGTCCTCCTGTCCGGTGTTTTTCAATTTTTGCAGGAGGTACAGATGTATGACAAGATTTAGATTAGGGGTTTGAATAATATCTCTGTAATGTGTGGTGCAGTGGCAACCCGGACCACTGCACTGTGACTGAGGTTGGCGCTAATGACCACGTTGTCGACGCTCCATTAAGCCTCAATTCCCCCCCCCCTCATTTAAATTTTTCATTGAAAATGTTGCACTTTGCCTGCTTTGTACTTTTTATCCCCCGATAGTTATGGTTGTATTGCCTATGGTTATATGGAAAGTTATTATCTTAATCCAAGTTTAAAACTCACCTGCAATGTGTCACGGATGGGAAATAAGTCTCAGAACGGAATTAAGAAGTCTCAATGACAGGAACTGTATATCTAGAGGGATAAAGAAGAAAGTGTCAGATAAGTTGTAATGTGCGGTTGGCTATCGAGTATAGTGTGCCATAATCAAGAAATCTACAGCTGTACAAGACATTCATACATCAATTTTAGCAGTAGTAATTCCAAAAGTGTGGTGAATCAGATGAGAGTAAAGCCATTGACCATGATGAATTACGTCAAGGTCATACGGTTGCTTATGACCTTGACCAACATTTCATAGAAGCACTGTTTGGTTGAAATTGGGAAGTTGCCATCAGCCCCTTGCCCTTATAATGGAAATCGTTGAAAAAAGCCAATGCTATAAACATTAAATCCCTATAAAATTTATCAGAAAGAAAAGCGTACTTATGCAATAACTGCACTAATTTATAGCAATTTTATTTAGACCTTAACATCTGTGTTTACGGTCCAAGTCCCATTCTGTTTTTTTTTTTGGGAGGGGGGGTTCAATATTTAATAATTCCTGCCCTATAAATATCAAATGGTGCGAATGCTGTTTCCATCAAAATTTGGAGCGTGATTACCTTTAAATAGGCCATCAAGGTCATGAACATTATGCTTATCTGATTTATTACAAGTTTTGTCGTGTTCTACATATTTGTGTAGGGATATCTTGTATCGTTTGGGAGTTTTCTACTGTGTCCATACTTCTTGACTACTCAGTACACATGAACCACAAGTTAAACAATCTGTTCCCCTATGATCGCAGATGCACTAAGTTCAGTTAGGGCAAAGTGTTTACCCCTTTTCTTCTCGGAAATATTGTTGTAATGGCTGATTGTTGAGAGTTTGACCTTCACAATAATTGAGGAATATAGATGGTAACGGCTGTTGCAGTCATTTTTTTGACATATAATCATTGTTAGTAAATACAGATGCAAACCTATTTACGTTTCCCTTGGACTTAAATATCAGACTGCCTGAGTGGGGAATCGAACCCACCACCTTTGAAACCATAGGCCGAGGTCCTACCGCTTAGTCATACTGACACGGCCACGTCAGTATGGGTCAGAGGTAAGACCTCGGCCTTTGTTTTTAATTTGCACTGATATTCTACGACAGGTGGTTTCCAAGTTAACAACATGATGGCCTTGGTGGGACATGTCAAGGTCAACAAATGTCACATTTGTAAAGTCTCTGAGCCAATGTGTAGATACAACAAAGTTTAATTTCGTTCGAGGAAAATGTAAGAATATAGTGGGTCTTGGAAACAGATTTTTTATTCACATTGTATAGCCTACAGATTTTATCTTCACGCTCAGTTCTTATTCTACTTCCTTTCTAATAAACTTCTAATTCGTCGACTGGTCCATGGTCATTTAATGTATAAATCCAGACTTACCACAGCAACAATTGTACCAAAGTAACAAAAGAACAGGATGATAGATTTACAGCTGAACTGAAAATTCTTGGCTGTTCTCCGTTACCGGACCTACTGAACTTCAATATGGACTAGTATACAGTTGTTAGAACTTCTATTTAAGTACAAATTAAATATTATGTAGGAATAAAATGTCTCTGACTTACGTTCGCACAGGCCTAAAAATGAAAGTCGCCAATGTTTGCTGACGAAAATGGCGACTACCTGGAAAGAAACAAAAACGTACTTAGCTTGCAATTCGCAAGAGTTTGAATACAATTATAGAGGTAATTGTTCAAAAATAATTTAACAAAATGGCGGATGCCAACAAAAAAAAAATAAACTTTGCTCAGATTAGCGCAGAACTGAAACAGAAGGAATCGTGGATACCAGTAAAGAAACAAAAAAAAATCCTGACCTAACTTTACAACAAATTGTAGATACTAATAAAGGTAGTTATTCAATAATCGTTAAAAAATGGCCGCTGCCATTAAAAAGGAAAAGTATACCTTGTTTAGAATAGTACAGACCTACAACAGAAGTCAGCTATACGACTCTCAGAAGGAAGTGGTGGTTATCTGGAAATAAACAAAAATGTTGTTGACTTGCGTTCACAAGGATGTGTAGATAGTAATAGAGGTAGTTGATCAAAAATCTAAGCAATATGGCGGCTGTCAGAAAAAAAAGGAAAAATATTCCTTGCTTAGATTACCACAAAGCTACAACAGAAGGTGCCTCTGACTCGGAGGAAACGATGGGTGCCTGGAAAGAAACAAAAACTTATTTAGCTTATGTTCATAATTATTTTTAGATAATAATGGAGGTAGTTATTCAAGAATCGCTGAACAAAATGGCGATGTTATTTTATCATTTCATTACTGTTGATTCTTTGTTGTTCACGTGAATGTGATAAGGACTTACAGGCTTGGTTTATTTTATTACAGATAACATTTTAACCCTTTGAAGAAGGTATTTAATTCATGTCGTTTTAAAGACTTAAGTCGGTTGTAGGATTCAAACCGGCATTGAATTCATTTGGAGATAAGGACGCTGACCACTCAGCTGTTACTGCTCGATTTGCTCGGGTTCCCTAGGGTCCTCTCATAATGCTTGCTCAATCCCGTCTCGTGGTGTTGTTTTTAAGCCGCACCTTCCTGCAGAGGGTTAAATTTCATCACTGCTTTTTGTTACAGACAACAGTAATTGGCTAGAGTTAAAACTTGACACCGAAGAAATAGGGTTGCAAGCTGGGTACCCAGGTGCCCGAAAAACTGGGTAAGCGCACCATTTTTTAATCCAAAAACTCGTATTGCGAATATGGTTGAAAAGTATTATAAAGTGGAATTTGTGGTCGTTTCTTCCTTTTAAAATGATTTGAATTGTATTTAAGATTCTTATTTAGAGGTTTATTAGTTTAATGCTTAAGTGTTAGGTAACAAGTGAGTTACTCTATATTTTAAGCATTACTCCAAACAAATTAATAAATACTACTCAGTTAAAAGAGTAATACGAAACTTCTATTAACGACTTCACAGTGCAATTTTTACTGTAGACGTTCTAGCTATAAAAAATGTAATAGGTACCGTCGGTGTTATCAGCATAGTTTTTATTGTGTAAATCATACTTGCCAAGATTTAGCATGGATGACCATTGTGTAGCAATTTTTTATTACGTTATAATTTTAGTTACGTTACGTTTTAGTTACGTTAACTGTAGCATCAACCATTACTCAGTTTCTACAAATACACGTTTTTTTTCCAACCATCACTTTAAAATTTTCTATAAAACCTGAAAAACCCGATTTATCGAAGGTTTGCAAGATTTTAACCCCCGAAAAAGTGGGTTTATTAAGTAGGTCCGTGTTTGGAAATCCCTAGTCACTGCTGGACTCAAATATTATAGAGCAGTGAGATTATTGGAATAGGGAGGGAAAAAACTTGATGAAATTACGGGTATATAATTATAGGAATATAATTGAGTTCAGAAGATGACATTTATTCAGCCAAGCAAGTATTCTATATTACATTAGTTTGTATTCTATTAAACGTCGAAGAACACTGGAGCCAACATTGTGAACAGCTAAGAATGACAAGTGAGCAGCCCGGGAATTAGAGCAGACTTTTTTTGAACCGGGTTCAATTTCTGGATTCAGGATGGCACGTGAACTTTTTTTTTTATCATAATTGGTGCTCACTTGTCATTCTTAGCTGTTCACATCGTTGGTGCCATTGTGTTTCTACGTTCATATTTGTATCTAATTTCCGTTTCTTTAATTTCTATGTTTTCATTTCCAAGTGATACAACAATTTCTGAACATGAAGCAATCAAACAACGCAGCAAGCGAACGATTCGGACACCGACCTTTACTAGAGCTCTATATGGCTCTGCCATTACGCGCGAGATATGCTGTAGATATGATAAAAGGAGCGACATCGTTGTTTCAAAATGAGTGAAACTGGGAGTCATAGTGTTCTTTTTTACCATTCGTAATTATTTTCTGTGTTCATCACACTAAAATAACTTTCACTATGGCAAACTACGGCGAGTGGCTTTGCGTCATGTATAGTGTTCGGAGCTGTTAGCCTTGTAGATAGAGCTCCCTCATCACTGCTGCTAAATATCGGCTTACTTAGCCTTCAGAATTTCGAATGATTTAGACAAACGCCCTCTCTCATCCGGTTTTGTTAACATTTTATGCGTTAGGCCTAAAGTGAATGAAAGGTGACGAAAAGTGATTCATTTACTCACTTATTCATTATTTATGTATTTAATTATTTATTTATTCATTTATTTTTATTTATTTATTTATAATATTTTACTCGCCAAGTCGAGATGACGCCGTTGCTACTTTACCTCTCGTATCTCTTCGACCAAGAATTACACGCCCCTCAACTGAAGAATTTTTACTGATGAAGTATGTTGCAAATCTTGTGGACTTTGGGGCCAATGGCCAATCTTAAAGGTCTGGTTTAATCTTCCTTTGAAGGGCGCATGCCTTGTAAGTTCCTTTCCGGTTCCTGCATCTAGAACCTTCGAGAAACTTCTTTACCCATAATACCCCGGCTATTTCGGGGTTGCCAGGGGTAACCAAATCGCATAAAAGCAGCGGTTCGGCCATGCAAAACCAGTTAGCCTTCGGGACAGCCTCCCGGCTGGTCCTCTCCTCTTCCCTGCTAGGAGGTCCCCAAGTCTAGGGGGTATTTTGCTAGTAGGCCTCTTTCCAAACCTAATTCTTGCCCCAAACCTAACTTAACCCTGAAGTTCTGACCCTAAATTCCCAAACCTAATTTCAGCCTAATTTCGTCTCTCCCTTAGCTTTTTTCGTTAAAGTGTGCGTTACACGTTTATTTGATAAACTATAGATAGACACATTCATTATTTCACTTATCCTATGATAGTTGACTCATTACGTAGTTGACTATTATCATTTTAAATATCTCAAGTGTACAAAATACCCTCCTTTCAGGACTCGTTATTTACAAGGTATCTCGTCAGTTCCGTAAACGAATCGAAAGCAAATGAGACAGAAAATTATTGACTTGAAAAAAAATGTCTTTGTGGAAAACATGACACAGGAGCTTCTCTTCCTGTTTTCTTGTCTGTCTTGCCTGTCTGTCAGTCTGTATCTACAATAAGTTTTAAACCCATTACCCGATTCATTTCAGACTTTCAGACATTTCTGTGAAATATGAAACTAAAAAACAAAACTTATGAGGAACGACTTGAGTTTTTAGCTCTTGATTCCCTGGAGTTAGGGCACGTTTACGCAACCACTCGCTTTTGCATTTTCGCAGCTAGAAGCTAGAAATCACCTCAAATTCCAACATGGCGGCGGTTTTATGTCTGCCACCTCGCAACGAAAACAGCAAATAACGTGAGTTCAGAAGCGTTTGGGAAAATTGTTTCGTCATAAGGAATTCTTTATATTATTGGCACGGATTATAAGACTGCAAGTATTGACTCAAACGATGTCGGATTTAGCTAATCCATTTAGCGGTGTTACCATGGCAATGTCACCTTTGCCATCGCGATTGAGTTCTAGCGGCGAGAATGCAAAGGCGAGTCGCTGCATAAACGCGCCCTTACGTCGACTTCGTGCAGACTTGCATTTAACATTCTCTCTTCTGCATAATTTGATTTCGATTTCTCTTTTTTCTTTGAATTACGTCTCGGTGGCAGAACTCGCGGCCATTCCTATAAGTTAATGGTAAACAAAGCTAACTGTGATACTCGCAAGTATTTTTGGACAAACAGAGTTGTCGTACCATGGAATGCCCTTCCTGATGAGGTGGTCAAGGCACCCAACTTACCTGCTTTTAAAAGTAGGCTGTCCAGATGTGACCTAAAAAGGTTTTTAATGCGGTTTTAAATTTTAGTTCACTGCTTAATTGCCTTTTAACTATGTTTATATTGTATTTAAATATTTAAAAGGTTTTTAATGTTTTTATTTTATTTTTCTAGTTTACTTTTTTATTGACTTCTTACAGTGTTTTATTTATTATTATTAAGCACATGTTGATTTGACTCCAGTTACTTTCTAACTGTTCAGTATTTTTTTTTATTCTGTGACGTCAAGTGACCTGACCTGCAACGTTACTTTGTTTTTTACTGATTCCTTTAAAAAAATGTTAAGTTTGGCTGGGAGTCAGTGGACCGCAATGGGCGCTTCCCACTCAAGTTGCTTATGCGACAAGTTATTTATTTATTTAAATATTTCCAGATTTAAATTTTTAAAACAATATAACTGGTAAAGGGGTAACAGGGTATTTACCTCCTAAATAATTAAAATTAAAATATGTACTCCTACATACAGTTTTTTAACCAAATGAAAAAAAATGGGTAAATGGTTCCGATATTTGGTACTTAAAAAACGAAAATAACAAGTCATTAAAGCAACATCCGCCCTGCTTTATAACCTTCCGCCTGCCTTTTGACAGCCACGCGCCGATCGCATCCGCGCATTTACCATAGCCAAGGTCAACTTAGACAGTAGCTTCATTCCTCGCAGCGAAGAATGCAGCTACTGTCTCAGTTGGCATTGCGCCTAATAGACAAGCCAGTGTGAACGCATTGTTTGTGTCATCAAAAAGCGTAATGATTTTTGTATTTTAAAATCACAATTTATAATTTTCCGGACTAGTGTCTTATAATTTTGCTTCGGCGATCTATTGGAATAATTAATTTTAATTTTTATTCCATTAGTCTTTAAGACTTTTGATCTCATAGTAATTACTAGCAAACGATCAAAATTAGTACTGCTCACACACAGATAAAACTTCAAGGTCATTGTAGGTGCGCAATGCATCATATATGTTCTGGAAGAACGTAAATAAAGTTCCCCAATATTCAACAGAAAATCTCCTAGACGCCACATTTTAAAACGGATTTTTAGCAAGGGAAATACTTACGGTAAGGAAATAGACCTTTGGGGCCGTACTTGATGTGGGGGAGCGAGAAAAATGGCGCTGGGAGGTATATCCCTTTAAGCTAAATACAGTCCCCCACGCCATCCTTTAAAACTGTATTCAGAAAAATTATTGAGAAATAAAATATTGCACATGTTGACTTAAATATATGAATATTGAATTACAATGACTCAAACTAATAGAGGGTGGGGATGACGCCCTTCCCCATTCCTCAACCAAACAGCTGAGTCCAAAAAATGGATTTCAGCTGGAAAATCGTGAAATGGACAAAACTACGAACAAATCCGGGCAAATGGCAGAAGAAAATTGATCTTTAAACTTTTCGTAAAAACGTACGGTTCCAGTCAGAAATTCCAGTTTCATACGCCAATTTATTGCCTTCAGGCTCACCCCACGCCCCCTCCCCTGCAAAATACCTTAACACTCACTCACACTGATTCACGTTAACAAAAGAAACGAAGCTTTCAAGCAAAACGTGCAAATTTACCAAAATACCAACTGTGTGTCAAAAATATGCCAACATATGTGACAACCTAAGATTCATCATAGGTCCAAAATACTTCAAACAATTTTTTTGGCTTTACCGTTTGAACCATGAATACCAAACTTACCACACGATTTCATCAACGAAGGTAATATTTTTCTAAATAATAGGTTAGAGAGATGGCCAAAATATTCTTCAATATGCAGTCAACCGCAATAATATGGCTCAAGTGAATTATCTTTTAGCACGCATATTTCATTTCAATGATGTGACCTATTGATACGGCTTCTCGTCCACTGGCATATCTGTATGGCTGTACAGAAGTGATTGGAAAAAGGACGGGTTCACTGGTTCCAATCCGAGTCACGCCACTCGAATCAAACTAACAGCCGTTATTTCAGAAATCCACTCTAGTGTGAGTGTGAGAGTGTTAATGTGAGTGCAAACATTTAAGGTAAGGGTCAACAATTTTAGTACAGCCATAAAAGCGAATGTGAGTGGCCTAACATCTGAGGGTATTTCTATAGATGCGTTTTGGCCCTTACATTCACATTTAGCCCCACTCACACTTGAGTGGATTTATGGAATACGCCTTTAAGTTTCTAATGGTAGCAATGTTATTTCTAGAGTATGGTGTCGGTCTTATCTTACTTCTGATTTACCTGTGATATACGCCTACTAATGTTACTAAGAGAAACAATACAGAATTCATTTTTCTTGTAAGACTTTGCTGCCCAACGATGCAACACACAGTATTTCATTAAAACAAATTTTTATAATCAGAGCGAGTATAAGATATTCTTTAATCCAGAATAACCTATGAAACATCTGTTTTCCGTATTTTGCTCGTATTTTCTGTATTTCCTAACATCATGTATAGCTTTCTCGAGCTAAAGTTTTAGTCTTACAGCCGCATTCCAGAAATCCATTGAAATGTGAGTATGAAAGGGCATGTGAGTGCAAAGATCTAAGGTAAGGGGCAACAATTTCAATACAGCCACAAAAGCGAGTCTGAGTGTCCTAACATCTGAGGGTATTTCTGTAGATGTGTTTTGACCCTTACATTCACCTTTAGCTCCACTCAAACTTGAGTGGATTTATGGAATACGCCTGTTAATTCTATCTAAATACATAATCATGGATGAAATATAGAAACAAAAACGTCAACAAATGTAATTATTTTTACCAGTAATAAGAAATTTACTAACCTGTGCAAAACAAGGATCGTTGTTCACCAGCTAGACTGCAGATGTGTACCTGGGAATTAACGCCCCTTGGTTGATTATGTGTTATCTGTTTATTTGTTTTGATGGACACGTGATAATGATAAGAATTTGAAGGCAGGATGGGGAACGAAGATTATAATTTTAGCGGAATCCACTTCTAGAATAAGATTATTTATAAAAAAAAAAGAAAGAAAATAAAAAATGTATTGACTGGGACTCGAACCCAGGACTGTACATTGACTAGCGCAGTTTATAAGCGTTGGGTCAGCAAACAACGAAAAAGCACAGCACTAATACTTGAATCCAGACGCTACTTCTGCACTGTGGTGAAGCCTAACCACATGAGCCTGGTGATTAATAAACAAACCTTTCCCTTGCTCGCATAGTCAAGCTTATCATGCACTCATGGAGAGGAGACATCCTCTGTAACCAGACTACTTGGATATTCACTGCAAGCCAAGATTTCGTGACGGAGGAGATCAAAAAGGTTTCAGAATATTTAGAATGTGGAAAATTAGTTGATGAGGACTACAGACAAAAAAAATACACGACCAGAGATGCAACAAAGTAAAGAAGTTTGCTGGAGCACCGGGAAAGGAAGTCACAAATCAAAAAAATACATGGCATTGTTGGTTTGCAGAGGGAGAAAGTGGATTATTGAGCAATGACCACAGCCTATCAAGTATATACATCCTTAGGAAGAGAGAGTGCACATGATGTAACCCTCCCTTCATATTCCACCACTTGTCGCAAGGTCGGCTGGGAGAGAAGCTGCTGGTTTCGTTTCCCGGCTCCAGGCCAGTTGATTCAACGTCGCCACAACCTGAAGTAACTCTTAAAAGGACATCCCTCCGACTATTTTCGTGCATCTTATTCTACGTAACTTATGCAACATTTACATAGATCTAAGTGAAGGTAGCCAAAACGTATGTTACGAGGGACAAAAAAAAACAGAAAAATGAACGCTTTTGAAAGATTTACTGTGGAGATGGATTAAGTTTATGTGGTTTTATTATGTTTTAATTGGTGTGTGGTTTTTGTTGCTATTTGTGGACTGCATGACTTGGTTTTTTACCATGAAATTGTAAATATTTTAGAAAACCTGATAACGAAAGGTGCACACTTCCGAAACGTCGTTGTATTTATCTTGTTGCCCTATTTGGATTAGGGGTTTGAATAACATCTCTGTAATGTGTGGTGCAGTGGCAACCCGGACCACTGCACTGTGACTGAGGTTGGCGCTAATGACCAAGTTGTCGACGCGCCATTAAGCCTCAATCCCCCCCTATTTGGATTACTTTCTTGTAATTGCTTTCATGCATTCTCGCTGCCAATTTAGTCATGAAGGCGAAGATGTCGTCATGGTACCTGGTTATGTGACATCCTTTGGGTCAATGCGTGTAGTCATGCAATCCGGACAATGAGATAAAGAATTCCTTCTGACCAAACTGTTTTCCCATTCGCTTCTGCATTCTCAGTATTGACAGTTTTCACTCGCCTTGTTGAAATGTGAGATTTTTTCTAACTTCTAGCTACAAGAATGCAAATAGAGTCTGTCGCTTAAATGCACTTATCGTGATGTCGCGGGCGGGTTTTATTTGTTTTAGTCCCAGTCGCTCTAATAGGTCCAAGCTGTCGAAGCTGTCCAAGCTGTCGACGCGCCATTAAGCCTCATCTCCCCCCCCCCTCGCTCTAATAATCATAAATTGCTCAATCCGACTCGTAAATGGGGGGGGGGGAATTAGGCTTAATGACGCGTCAACAGCTAGGTGCGCCAACCTCAGTCACAGTGCAGTTGTCCAGGGCCGCTGCTCCACTCGTAAAGGCGAGTAAAAGACGTTAATCAGACATTCCAACAACTTAAAAATATCTTAATTAATAAAAAGATTTAAAAAATATTATATAAATAAATTAACCAATTAATTTTCTGTTCTTCAGCTTATGTCGTTGTACGTGCTGCTAGGGCGTTGAACTGTCTCTAATATTTTATTTTTACTATGTTTACCTGGTTTTGCTGGCTCCTGAGTGTGGGTTTCACGCCAGACAAAATATTCATTGTTATGCCTGTTGTAATGAACGTGGAATCCACCGTTGTTTCGGCTTTACAATACTAGTTCTAAAACGTTCTGCAAGTTCTAACGTCTGTACCACTTTGTCGCATTCAAGATGTTACAAGTAAACCGGGTTTTTAATTACATATTTTTTTTTAGATATTTGGTACTTTCATTCTCAACCATGAAATAAAATATTTCCTACTTATAAAAACACGTTTCAAAGAACGAAAAACAGTCTCATAGTACGCAGTTAACTTTTCCTTCCTCTTCAGTTTATTAAAATACGTCAAAGGGAGTTCGAATCTTAATTTTTAAAAAAGGGCCATTTTTTCATCAGGAAGGGGGGGGGGGGAAGTGACGGTCGTACCCTCCGCACCGTGGTGGATTCTAGTTTTTACTGTTAAAAAGGGGATTAACAGTAAAAACTAAATATTTCAAAAGGAAACTTTAAATTGTGGTCCTGGTAGTTGAGTGGTGGCAGAGCTCATTTTGTAGGAGATGATCTGTTGGCGACTGGAAGGGAAGCGCTGGCAATGTCTCTGCTAGTCAGTGCCTGTTATGATAGTGTGAGATCCTATCAGTCTCCGTCAGGGGCTATGGGACCTATTCGGGACAACATCTGCTCTACTATCAACTAAGGCTCAACGGATCGAATCCCCGAGTTGTCTCCTACTTTTACTGTATTTTTCGTTCTGTTTCTAAAACTCCCAGTAGAGATCAAACTTAGCCGTTTCATCTGTCTATTTCTTCACTAAACAAAACTAATGAAAAAAAGCTGCGAAGACTCGTATAGTTGATGCATGGGTTGAATTTGTACATGAATTGAATTCAATCATTAATAAATACGTATAACATGTGTGCTTTCTTTATACATTAATTTCTGATTAAGTTCCCTGAAAGTGTCTGTTTAATTTTGATGTTTAGGAATCAAAATCACCTAAACCCCGTAATGACCCAATTTTATTTGTTTACCAACCTAAATACACAATAATTAAGGTATAAAATGCTTTTGGAAAATGTAGAATGAATTGAACAACGATTACAATAGTTATCATGCAGACAGACAGTATGACAATGCCTTACAACTCACCGAGTGTTGAAAGAATACATACATTTTTTGAAATTATATCTATAGTCATATGAAATAAAGGATCAAACATAAAACAGAATTTTTTTTTTCAATTTGACTGCATGGAAGTTATTTATAATCCCACTATCGTTCCATCATTTTGCACTAAAGGCTCACTTTCTTTTAATGCATATGTTATTTGCTTTACATTAAATAAACCTACACAAATCGCTTAAGTGCTGTTCTGCTTTACGTTTTTAAATATATGATTGGTAAAGCACAACCGCACTTAAACAAATGCAATTTTCTCAGTTGTACATTTGCTTATTTCAATTAAAAATCATCAATTTTTGTTCGTGTACATTTTAAAAAGTAAAGTGAAACTTCAATCATATTACCCTTTTCTTTTACGGCACAATTGACGTTTTTGTTTGTAATCCGTGTAAATTTTTTATGGCCTCACCAAACACAATCCAGTATATTCCTTGTGGCAGTAAGTAACTTTTTTTTTTCATTTACAAAGGTACGAACGCGCGCGCACATGCATACAGTGATTGTTGTTGCATATGGGTTTTGCTGAGTGGTATTGTTCCGTAATTTCAATGGTTAAGACAATGTAAAACAATCAAACTGATCGTTTAGGGTCCCGTAACTCCGAAATGGATCGACCAATCGAAAAAGTGGTCCCTGTAAGGTTGAAGCCCAGGAAAATTTCTGGCTCAGATCATGTTACAGATTTTAGGTAAGTGCAGTAGTTTTTTTCTGAAACCGTGTCAGCCAAGAAGAAGAACAACAACAAGAAGTGAACAGTTTTCAAATTTACGTGTGGCTTCTTACGTTTACTCTTGCACGGAATTGCATAAAAGTTGGTGTAAAGTTGGGAAAAGTTGCTATCTACTATCTGGCCAAGTTTGGTTGAAATACAGGGTGTTCGGAAATTGGTGTCAAATATTTTGAGGATCCGCTGTGTGATCAAAGATAAGAAGAAAAAGTCCTATAAACATGGGTCCAGAAATGCACCAAGCTTTAGTTACAGCCCCCCCAGGTTTGGGGTAAACAGTTCTTAAATACCTCGTAATGATTCACCGTTTCCATTCCAAACTCAGGATATGTGCCATATCATACCTGGTATTTCAGTACTTCATAATACAGTATTGGGTCGCACAACTTATCAGAGGGAGAGGTAATTTTCTTATGGGGGGGGG